>VZRX01003037.1:0-35810 GCA_013398075.1 Notiomystis cincta
TCTTTCTCTTTTTTATTTTCTTTTGCTTTACCTTTTGCTTTTCCTTTCTCTTATGCTTTTCCTTTTGCTTTTTCTTCTTTTATGCTTTTCCTTTTGCTTTTCCCTATTTCAGGTAAGGATTATATGATGGAACTGTAAACGAGCAAGATTAGGCCATTGTCAGAGTATCGTTTGCAATTCTTTTACTTCTGAGGGAAAAATAAATTTCTCTGTGTTCAAGGCATCAGTTCATATCAATTCCACTGCCTATAAGGAGATAATTGAAGTAATTTTCTTCCATCTATATATCTTTTTAAATGTATGAAGATCTAGGATAACAGTAATCTGGGAATGTGTATTGAAGTTAATGTAATTGGTAGGAGTTGAATGGAGGCACATATTCTTTACAGAGGTTCTTTGATGTTTGTACTGCCACCTTGTAAAAGAAATTCAGAAGAGAGGGAGAATAGAGGAGCTCCAAGAAAGTGTGAGGTTCTCATGTCCCTGAGTATCTCAAAGCCTTGGTGACCTAGAGGCTGCTTTTGGGATGCAGTGTTTCCACCCAACACCTTGGCTTTATCTGTCTACTGTCACCATCTGTCACTGTTGACCCATAACTGACCTGGAGTAACGGGAAGACCTGTTACAGTTTCCATAATCAAGAGTTGCTTCACTGCTTTCCTGCCCACAACATGTGCTAGCAATTTTCAGATTGCAAATGTTGTTAGCTACAGTGATGTGCATTATCCACAGTAACATGTGGGGAATACCTACAGAGTTTGATGTCTGAGGTCAAAAGGTTTTATTTTGTACTGAGATATAATTATTCACCAACATCTGCCTGAATCTTTAAAAGATTTTGAGGAATTATTTGGGTTGGAAAGGACCTTCAAAGACCAGCAAGTGCGAATATCCTGCCATGGACAGGGATATCTTTCACCAGAACAGATTGCTCAAAGCCCTTGATCCTGAAATAGTTTCACGGGGACACCCACAAGCTGGGGGGACCTGTCCAGTATCTCACCACCTTCATCATAAAAAAATTCTTGCTGATGTCCAGTCTCATTCATTATTTAATCTTCTAAGTTATTTAGAAAGAGTTTAGACTAATCTTTTTAATTTCTACCAGGTTTCCTTTTTGTCATTCCTGGACATGACATTTCTACATAGTTTTCCATAGGTGTCAGTCTAGACTATATTCTTCTTCCCCATACATCTGAAAGCATTCCTAATTTCTGGAGAAAAGAGGACTGAAAAATATGAAACATTTTGCTTTCCTTTTTTAATTCTTTCTTTTTTGGCTGCCACTTTGTCTCCTTTATACTTACTCATTTCTAGACATTTTAAACATGAAATCTACCTTAAGTATCTTAAAGAGCTATGACTACCATTACTGTATTATTTATGTATTTTTTTTCCTCTAGTTGTTTTAATATGGTAAAAAAATGTTGCAATCCCAGGAAATTTTTCACCCTTTAGAATAAAAACAACTCCTCCTCCAGACAGTGTTGGATACAGGTTTTTATCTGCAGTTCCAGAGAACAATTATATTCAACAATTATATTCATCCAGTTTAATTAAATTTTCTGTTAAATTTCAGAAACCATGGTAGAAAAGTTTTTGCTGTTTTAGAAAAGTTCTCTTTTCTTCTGGTTTGATTTGCCAATCTCAGAAGGGGACAACATTTCTGCTAAGGTGAAATTACCTTACAACTTTTAGTGTGGGCAGAGAAATAGTTTGGCAAGAGTGTCCAAATACCACTACATGCAGCATATATATTTAAGCAATTCGTAATGGCCATACAAGACCCTAAATTGATCATTAAAAATATCTAAGGCAAGATCTTGGATACTTGGATAGCGTCAGTGGTATATGTCATCTGGGAAGGACATGAGGACATGTAGCCTGAAAAAAACCCGAACCAAACAAACAAAAAAAACCAACCCCACAAAAAACCAAACCACAAACAAACAAACAAACAAAAAACTCAAACAAACAGAAACCAAAACCAAAATAAACAGCAAAAGAAAACCAACCAAAGAACACCTGAAAGAAAACTGGGACAAGATAGTAAAATTATTGTATCAGTTTAATTCTTTTCTGCTGCCTGAACATAAGAGAGTTTAAACCAAAGGAAATATACATTGCCATGACATGTTCCCAGGCAAGAAGCTGTTTCTGAATGAATATAACAGCTCTCAGCCTCATTCTTCCCCGTCCACCAAAACCATTAGCATGATTCTGTATGATAGTGCAGAGATGACCTAAAGGCTTCT
Source organism: Notiomystis cincta (assembly GCA_013398075.1). Lineage (NCBI taxonomy): Eukaryota > Metazoa > Chordata > Aves > Passeriformes > Notiomystidae > Notiomystis > Notiomystis cincta. Next base: position 2,256 of record VZRX01003037.1, read on the forward strand.
TCCTAATGAGTTCCTTCATATCCAGCAGAATGTCTATCAGTCCAGGTTTGCCTCTTTTTATTGCCTCTATTTTTATTATTTATTGCTTTGAATTACCATAGGTCTTACTTTCCTAGGTATTTTTGAACCAATTAGGAAAAAAAATATTAAATAGATATTGTGAAAAATGCAGTAGATGGTATTTCTCCTGAACAGATGTCCACCCCATCATAAGACAGAAGACTACTCTCCTCCAGATTCTAACTTTAAGCAATTGTGGGAAAATGCTTTTCCCAATGTTATGAAAACTTTTTTCTTTCACTCATTCTTTGAGGTAGTTTAGCCAATATTCAATTTGCTAATCCTTTAAAACAAAAGCAAAGGCAAAGAAATGTTCTGTGGAAAAATTCTGTATCTTATGTTCCTTTCCAACCAAAGCAATCCACTCATTGATAGAGTAAAAGAAAAAGACAGTGATAATTAATAACTTTGAATTGTGTTCTCACTCTGTTGCTTGGTCTGTTCTGACTGATTATTATTGCTCTCAAATAGCTCCTTTTCCTTATGAAAGGATTGACATCTCAGTGCTCTGGTGATGGCCCTCAAGTAATATCTTGATAGATGGAGGAGTCTCACTTTGTTTCAGCCTAGCAAGCCAATCTGAAAATAAATGTCCAAAATAGAATATATGGATGTAAGAGTGGTACTTCAACTTTTTAAGCCAATATTAGTTGCTGTATTAAGTGTGGATTTGGAAGGTAATTCACTGTTAAGGCAACACAGTAATCTAAATCATTTTAAGTACAGATCTTGAGCATCAGTATCTGATTCTGTCATAACCACACTGCCACAGGGCTGCAGTTATTGATCAGGAAAGAACAATTGCAGAAGATTTGGCATGGTGAATTGTCCACACAGCATGTTGGGTACCAAGCACACGGTGAAAGACAAATAAAGCACCCATTCATCTCAGTAACAGCTGGTGCATGGCATTCTCCTTGTTACAGATCATGAGGACTCTGTAGCAGAGATGTGTGATCTACCACAGAATATTTATCATATTTATCTGCATCAAAATGTACATATTTCTTAGTTAAGACACAAGGTCATTTTTAATACCCTTAACTTTTTGCCATTCTTTAAGCATTTAAAACAGGACTATGGTAAATGTAGCAGCATGTTTCTTTTACTTTCTCCTGTTTATATGTATAAAATGTCTCTAATTATAGAAAACACTGGCACCATTGACATGAAAAACTAGAAAGGAACACTGTTGTGAGTATTAGCTGAAGAGCAACAACTATTTCAAGTCTTGTACAAGAGTGCCCTGCTGAATCCTGGTGGTACATATGTACTGCAGTCACAGAATGGTTTGGATTGGAAAGGACTTTAAGGATCATCTAGTTCCAACCTCACTGCCAAAACCAGCACCTTCACTAGACCAAGGTGCTCAAAGCCCTACCCAATCTGGCCTTGAACACTTTTGGGGATTGCACATCCACAATTTTTCTGAGCAATCTGTTAACAGTATCTTGTCACCCTTTGTAAAGCCCTGGTCTTCCATCTGTGAGTTTATTTTAAAGAGTCTTAAAATACTACTTTCCCCGAGTTGGCACCAAAAAAATCTTGACAAAGGTTCCTGGGAGATTTAAAAACAGACTTTACTGGTAAATCTTAGAAGATCAGGAATTTGGCAAAATTTAAGGCAAATATTCAATCAAAATAAAGCATTTAATAAAATATTGCCTCTAACCAAAAAGATTTAAATTACACAGATTTCAGGAAGAGGAAATTAGGAGTATAAAAGGAGAGAAAGAAAGGACGAGAGAGAAAAAAGAGAGATATAGCTACTGCCTTGGATCTAATGGGGTCTCAGCTGCTGTAAAATCCAAGGGCAATAGGAAGTGACCACAGTTTTTGTGTAATGGGTTTTATTACTCTGGCTTCCTGTGGCCATGCCCTCCCCTAGATAGGGCTTCCAGTTATGTGGCCACTCTGAGGCTAGACTGAGCCTCCAGGATAGGGTGTGGAACATTGCTTCCAGTGTTCCAGGTGTGCCAGGGACTGACAGCTGGACTAGAGCCTCCAGGCAGGTGGAGGGCGGAGCAGTGCATTGTCATGCTTTCCTCAGAACCTGTCTGTTGCCTACACATACACACTTCACTTGTTTGAGCCAGTAATCATTTCCACCACCCTCTCACACCCTCACAGGGATGAATTTCTTTTAAATATTTAAGTATCTCCTCTGTTAGTTTAAAAATACTTCCACTTGTCCTATCACTATCTGTGCATGTATAAAGTCATTCTCTCTCTCTCCTTTATAAGCCCTCTTTAAGTACTGAAAGGCTGAAATTAGGTGTCCCCATAGCCTTCTTATCCCCAGGCTGACAGCCTCCAGCTTCATCAGCCTGTTTTCCTAGCACAATTGTTCCAGCCCTTTCGTCCTCCAGGACCATTTTTGTGACCCTCGTCTCTCTGACAGGTCTGTGTCTTCCTCATGTTGGGGTCCCAGTCCTGGACCACCATCACCTCAAGAAGGCTGAGTGGAAGGAGGAGAATCCCTTCACCTGCTGGCCATTCTTGTTTTGATGCAGCCCAGGATGCTCTTGGCTTTCTGACTGCAAGCACATACTGCTGGCTGATGTCCAGCTCCCATTCACAAGAACTCTTCTTCATAGGAATGCTCTCAATGTGTTCTTCACCCAGGCTTACCCATGTCTGGGACTACCCTGACCCTGATGTAAAACCTTGTACTTGTACTTATTGAACTTCATGTGGTTTCTGTGGCAATACTGCTCAAGTTTGTCCAGGTCCCCTTGGATAGCATCCATCATCTCTTGTGTCAACAACAGCACTCAGATGTCATCTGCAAACTTGCTGAAGGTCCACTTGACCCCACTGTCTATGCCATTGATAAAGATAGTAAAGAACAGTGCTCCCAAGACAGAGCCCTGAGAGGCATCTCAGCCACCATCCTGCACACAGACATTAACCAAAACTCCCTGGTTCCACTCATCTAGCCAAATCCTTACTCACTGAATAGTTCACCCTTCAAATCCACGTCTCTCCAGTATGGAGACAAGGATGTCATGTGCAACTGTATTTAAGAATTTAAAAACTTATATAGATGACATGAATCAGTTTTCCTCTATTAAATATTGTAGTCATTCTATCATAGAAGGCAACCAGGTTGGTCAGGTTAATTTGCCATTAATGAAATGGCTGGCTGTCCCATGTCGTCTCTTTGTTTTTCTTACGCAAAACATTCCTCCCTTAGCATTCCTTCCATGAAGATTTATTCCATCATCTTCCCAGATACAGAGGTAAGGCTCACTTGTCTGTAATTCCCCATCTTCCCTTCTCCCCATTTGAGAAATAGGAGAGGTGTTTCATTTCTCCCATCACTGGGGACTCTGTGTGATCACCATGAGTTTTCATAGAACATGAAGAGTGCCTTGACAATTACATCAACCATCAATCTATCAGGACCCTCAGGTCCATGTCACCAGGACCTATAAACTTGTGCTTATTCAGTTTCATCAAGTGGTCAAACCTGCTTTTTATCTAGAGTGGGAGGGACTTCACTCCTGTAAACCCCACCTAAAGCTGTTCAATGCAAGTTGTATTTTCTGTAGAGAGGTTTTAGCAGCCATTTTCAGATCTATTGTCTATTTTCTCAGAGGTGGTACCCTGCAGATGTAAAATGTTGATGACTATTAAGGAAAAGCCTGATTATACTGAGATTTTTAACCCTTTAAATTCTGTCTTTGACCTTGAAAATAATAGTCCTGGGAACAATGACTTCAAAGTCAGCTAGATTTCACAGAATAAATGACTAGTCAGGAAGGCATCACTCATTCTTAATTAAATTTCTTTTTCTAGAGAACTTGTAGTTCTAGTCAGAGTTCCTAGGAATCCTATGCAGTTTGTCTCAAATTTGGTAACATGTGCCACCATATTTTCTTAAATATAAGTAAAATTCCTTAGTATTTTAATTATTATTCAATGAACTAGGAAGCAGAGATCTTAAAAGATGGATATTAGCGTACAACTTAGTTTGGACTTCGGGGCTTTAAAATGGCACAGATACATCAAGCTTACAGCATCCTAGTCCTTTGTACTGATGTTACAATACTCACTTATATAGTAGATGTGAATTATTTACTTCCAGTTTTATCATATTCATCTGCTCTTGTTTATGATTTTACTACTCTTGTGTTTACACATGACCTAGTTTTCTTTGCACTTACACCTACTGCAAGCATTTATAACAAAATAGGTTGAACACAAAACAGATTAAATATTTAAACACGCTCCTCATGGTACTCTTCTGCCCTATTTCACTAGTAAAAATGACCAGAGAATATTTTAAGCAGTCAGTGAATCTATTGTATTTGATGAGGTATATATGCAGCAGATATTTGCAGATTTAATAGTTTTTATATAAATGACTTTAAAAGCACATCTTTATAAAGAAAGATCAAGTAGAAATTATCTATACAAATCTTGTAAAGAAAACTATCGTTTTGTTTTTCTAGTAATTCATACTCTTGCAGTAGTTTGCTTAAGGCTACAGGTCCATTTCATGTCTTTTCCTAATTTTTATTCTCCTCAGTTAGATGATTGTTAATCTATTAGATGATTGCCAGTCTTTCAAGATTGGTCTGACTTCTCAACTGCAAAAAAGCAGGTAAGATAGTGTTCTAGAGTCTAGAATGTTGTTATGGCTGTAGAAGAGTGCCAAAACTGACTGGAATCTAAAGCTAAATCTGCTAGGTAGATGAAAGCCCCACCACTGAACTTTATCTTGCAGAGCTAGAGCCAGGGTAAAGATGAGAGGTGCATAAGGAGCACAGATGTGCTAAAGCCCTGGCAGCTGCTGCTGCTCTTGGGGGTGGGTGCCATTGTAACTCCACAGCAGCAGAGTGAGCAGGACTGAACAAGAGGTGGCAGCAGCTCGAAAGAGATTGTGTCTGCAGGGGGAGGGAGAGGAAGGCAACTACACCGTGGGGCTCGGAAAGTCTTGCTGTGATTTAAACTTTAACAGGAGCTGTGTGTGGCAGGGGTGGTGCCGTTTGACTGCTTTGTGATACACGAGTAAGCAAAGTGGAAACTGCTGTAATCTTCTAATGTGAAGCAAGAAAACTCTCTCAAAGACTGGATAGATACTCTAGGGCCTGTTCAGATAGACAGCCAAGAGGTTCATCCTTTCCCAAGGACTGACTCTTGTAACGTACCTAGGTACATTCTAATTCATCTTGCCAAAGCTACTCATATGTGGACAATACTTTTTCGCCTGAGAAAACCTGAACTTATTAAGAAAATGATGGAGAAATATCATACAACAAACATTTGGTTACGCTTTTGATGTTTATTTCTTTCAGTGTAACCTGGTATTTAATTTTCTAGAACAACAGATGCCTCAAGGAATTCAGATCCTCCCATTTCAGTGGCTATTTTAATTTCAACCTTCTTAAAAATATGCAGTCCAGAAAACTATCTACTCTATGAGAAATATTCTATATAGACATCAGTATCAATATATTATTTTAATTTTTTTGTTGTTGTCTTCCATTCCTTTAATGTCAGTCTTGCAAAGTGCCTCTGACCATTACACGAGTGTAAATAAATATCTTGATTCAGTGGTACTCTATTAAATAGTTGCTGCTTTATTTGTCTTTCTCAGAAAAAAAACCCAGATAATAATTTATGATTCTTTTTCTTCTGCTAACATGAATATTGCACCATAATACTATTTTTCCTTTATTTTGTAAAATTATAATAGACAGCCAATTTGAATTAGATCTTGAAATCTGATCAAATGTTCCAGATGTTCTAGCATGAACACTACAGTTTCTCTGTGATCCATGTCAGAAATGCAGCTGTCAACAGTAAAGCACACCTGCCACCAGTTTGCTGTCAGCAAATTATTTTTCAGTTTTATTAGGATGAGCAGTAAATTGCCAGAACAAAGCTTTGGTCTTATACTGAACCTTACAACATATTCCAGATTCACAACCCACAAATCAACATGTTTAGGAAAGTTTACGTGGAAATAACTTTGAGTCTGTGAAGTCACATATTAAAACAATTTTACTTCAAAATACCACTGGGGATATCTTCCAAATGTTGTTTAGTGGAACAAATGAAGATGCTAAGATTTGCACAGGTCACCTCTGGACGGTTGCAAGTGTACATGTCTTTACCTCAAGCAGTACCAGAAGCAAGGGAAATCCATGGGTCATTATCATTCAAATAGGATAGGTTTGTGATTGGCCATTATATCAGCATTGTGAAGGGAGACAGATTAATTTATGTCAAAGACTATTCAATAATTAAAGTTCTAGATACGCTTTCATTCTCTGTCTTATATGAATAACAGCTTCTGATACAAGGTTTTAATCTGATACCCTCTTATATAGAATAGGCCTCTAAACCATGTAACTTTTTTTTAAAGATTCTGAGAAGGAGCTGAGGCATCACACATTTCATAGGGGATCACAAGTTTTAAGACTTGAACTGTATTATCCCAAATGAATGATTAGATCTTTATCTGCTGTACCACCTTGCTGGAGGCTTTATGGTTTAAAACAAACTACATTTGTCACTTATGTAAGATTGTACAATCAACAAGACCTTGATGCTTTTATCTCCTAAAATAAAAAACATTTTTCAGGGTGGTTTCTATCCCAAATCCCCAACCCTTTAAAGAAGTATTGTTGTTTATTTGTTTATTTGGGTTTTTTTTTTTTGCTTTTAAATTTTGGTACATAGTTTTTAAAAGCAGGCAATAAATGTTCATTTGAGATCCTATTTCTAAAACACTATTTACTTGATTGTTGTCATGAGATGTCATTATGCTTTTAGTCATTTCTAGTGCTCTTTTGTTTATATGCTTGTAATTTCACTCATCATATTTTCCCATTCATGCTTTCTTCTGACTTACTACAGAGATTTTGAGCTATGTGAAATTGCCTGTGCTTGTATTTGTAGACAACTGTACACTGAAAAAGGTCATAACTCTTGATGAAATATCTGAGCACCTGATTTGCAGAGCATTTACTGACTTTACCCTTGAGACACCTCCTTCATGCTTTGCATATTTGTGAATATCTGCATCTCATTGTTTAGAAATAGTGTTAATAGTTGTAATGCAAACAGCAGAGTATTGTGGATGCAAGCAATTTCACTTTGCTTGCTTATAACACATTTTGGAAAACTCAATTACTATCTGAGACTTATGTTTCACTAAGCAGACTCATATCTTACTAAATATAGAAAAGATTCGGTTTTACATCATCTGGAAAATTGTCATTTAACACTGAACAACCAAAAGCAAAACCTAGACTCCCTTTTAGGAATCCAATCCTGCAGCAGTCATTAGAAATTTTCACAGAAATTTACCCCTCCTGGACTGGAGAAACTATAATGGATGATGAAATGCAGGCAGCTTCTGAGATACAATTCACAAACTGGGCCTTTTATGGCTAAGACCAAGTGAGACAGTCCTATGACTGTCTAAAAACAGATTCACATCACATTTGGATTAACATCATATAGGAAGGACAAAATATTATGTAGAGCTAAGACATTCATCAGTGTGGTTTATTCTTTCTTCAGTTCAGTGAGACCTAGCCCCATTGGCAATTTAACTGGCTCATGGGAAAACAATTTAAGGACAGCTGCTAGCACAGAGCAGTTATGGTACTTTTACAGTAGTGTTGTCCTCATCACTATGCAACACAAATTTAAAAAAATATTGTGGACAAGATATATTGGTAAGGCCACAGATGAATTAATCTTCTACTGCCCTATCAGCTCTTTGTGCACCTGAATAAAATAATTCTATGTCATAATACTTAATGGCTTTTCCTACATATCGCGAAGGATTTCCTCTTTTGAGAACACACAGGATCTGGCAAATCTGTTTAAATTTCAAATGTGGTTTGTACAGCTTCTCCTTTGCCCAACATATTGTGCAGTTTAGAGTATTTCTTCCCCTTGTCATCCCCAATAAAATTATCACATAGACATGACTGAGATACATAAAGGTAACCCAAAAGATTTAAAATAAATATCCTTCATTTATATCGTTATGCGCACACACTTATATGTCTATACACCGAAAAATAATATTTATCGTTAATAAATAGTAAACATCTCAGACACTTCCAAACACTACTAAAAAACCATTGTATTCTTTTCCTAAGAAAATAAAGGAATATTCAAAAACAGGTTGGGAGGAAAGAAAGGAGAAACATTTTGTATAATCTAGGGGCAAGGACTGTATATAATAGTGTCTTTGAAGGTCCATGTTGATATATGACAACAGTTTCCTTGCTGACACAATTCTAAACGAAAAACACTACATTATGTCTGGTGGATAGGACAATAGCTAAAATAAATTTCCTTCTAGAGAACAGATTAAAACTGATTTAACAAATTTGGAACAGCTTAATGTGCTGAGCACGGAATTTGACACTTGCCTGCTAAAACTTTCCTCAAGAACAAAGATATACAATGAAAATATTATTCAAGGAGTGGCAGCCCCTACTCAATTCTATGCTAATTCTATCTGAAAAGTTGGGGCAAAATAACTCATTAATGAAACTTCATTTTATCTTGTTGCTAAGAATGATGAATTTACATATTCAAACAGAATTTCAAGGAAAAGAAAGTATATTATTTGGATTAGCATAGAATATTAGAAAGAGAGTTCTAAATAATTCATGAAATACTAACTGCATAAACTTTACTTCTGTATTTTAAAATTAGATGTAAGTAAGTATGTTTTCAGAGGAAAAAATACACAATATGCTGCACATGCCACAATAGTTAGTTAGCTGTTTTAAGAGGTTGAGATTTTTTTGTATTAGACTAGCTATTTAATGTAAATGTACATCTTTGGCTAGTCTCTTTTCACCTGTCTTTGGTGTGCAAACATATTAGTCATTATCATGTTCGTTAGGAACAAATGCAACATAACAATTGCATGCGTAACTACGAAATTCAGAATATTTACATTTTTATGTGCATTTCAGTCACCTGAATCTAAATAATAAAAAGAAAAAAAAGAGAAGGACGAAAAAAAAGAATGGAAAGAAAGAAAATTTCTAGTACTAAATGCCATAAATTTTAGTTTTATATTTATCCACATAGTTTTTCTGGGCTATAGGCCATATGTTTTATTTTCTGTAGGCCAAAGTCTTGATCAATCAAGTAATGGCAGGTTGAGTCATGCGATTACATAGAAGACAGTATTTTGATATGCAGCCAACCCACTGAAACAACTTTCCATGTGTTGATGGGAACCAAGAAAAGTAAAAGCTATTTAGAAAAAGAAAAGAAAAAAATAACCACTCTCTGCTGCTATTGAAGAGACAAGTTGCCAGCAAACTTGCTGTCTTTCCAAGGGAAAATTCAGAAATTTCTTACAGATTCATGTGGATTTTGCTTTAAATGCCCTCTAAAACTGTGTCATGGCTAGAAATTAAGCACTGTGCAGCTACACTCTCACTCCTACCACCAGAATCACCCACAGTGGAGAAGAGAATCAGAAAGAAAAGGTAAACCTCCTGATCTGGGAAAAGAATAAATTCATATTTGAAAAGAAATAAAATAATAGCAATAAAAATAACAATAAGATAGGAAGAGAGAATAACAAAACACAAGAGAGACAAGTGATGCGCAATACTGCTAACTGATGCCTATCCCTGGGAAGTGATTATTCGCTTCCAGCCAACTTTCCTCTCTTTGATCAGTTTGGTCTCCTGTCCCAGTCATGCTCCCTCTCAACTTTTTGTGTAGTTCCTCATTTCTAGAGCATGAGACCGTGAAAAGGGTTTTTTTCCCCTTTCCTTAGGGTAAGGACTACATAGCAGCAGTCAAAACCTCGGTATATTATCAACATTATTTTCATCCAAGCAATATCATATTTTTATCCTTTGAGTTATGGTCTTCTTTTGCTAATAGTCTAAAAACTTAATACTCTAAACTAGTGTGTTGAGACAGCAGTGAATGCTAAAGAAAACACAAGAGACTGATTACTTGCCAGTACGACCTTAAAAATCTACTGAAATCATTGCTTTTGTTGCTCAAAAAGCCAAATGCACTACAATTTGTATTAAACCTTTTCCAGCCTTTTGTTAATAATTCTAGACACAAGCTTTAAATTAACACTGTGTAATGGATTTTTTGCCAATATATGTTAACTGTTCTGTATCTTACTTCAGAGGAAAACCCTCATTTTGAGAACAAATCTTCCATAATTTTCATACAAAACAGCTTACAGAAAGTGTATTCTGTGTCATTTCCGTCTGAAAAACAAACGTCTGACATTTAGCAGCATGAGGAAAAAACACTTTTCCTAGCTTTTCAGCTCCTTTCTGACTTGACTGCAACCCAAAAAGGCAAAGACACAAACCAAACTTTTTTTTTTCTAGTTACAAGAAAGTTTTAATTGGAAACAAGTGTGCTGGGTTTGAGCACAGCTTCAGCAGATTAGCAGTTAAATTAGAAGGGGCTTTTCACTTAACTTCCAGTGTTGATATGTCACTGTGCCCTGTCACTCTGAAAAGCGATAGGGCTTTGTTATCAGTGCTGAGCACAGACAGCCTCCTGATATAGAAGCAGACTAAAATAGGCTGCCAAGGTGATGAAGGCACCATGCACATGTTGCCTCCTCCTGTGAAGGGAGACGTGGATGGGCTCTGTGGACACGATGCTCTGCTCGAACAGACTGATCACCTCCCAGGGCCTGCTTTCCTGATAAGAAACAAAAAAAGAAAAAGAAAAAGAAAAAGAAAAAGAAAAAGAAAAAGAAAAAGAAAAAGAAAAAGAGAAAAAGAAAAAGAAAAAGAAATTAACTAGTGGCAAAAATATTCATCTTATTTCTGTTCAAGGAGCATAAAGGAATTCAGAGTCTACAGAAGTATTTCTCACTAATAGATGATTCCTTGCATATTTGTTTACCATCCCCTTTCACAGGAAAAATATTTGTGGGATTAGTCATTGTTAAGAGTCCTGTGTGGGTAGAAGTTCCAAGATTTAAGGTGTGCTCATATCTTATATTGAGGTTTCAGATGAAAAAATTGTTATGTGAATGTTATTTTCAGCTTCCATATTAAATATTAATATAACTAATATAGTTCTAGTCTGTACTGCTCTGATACAAAATTTATTTGGTTACTTTATTCTTTTTGTTGTCCCTTACCACAAGCAAGTACGTCTTCCTGGGCCTGAAGTGGTAATCTACATACCAGCCATTTGATACTTTATTCTGTCTAATTTTTTAAGACACCTATTTTAATATTTGCAACAAAATTTTCATGTGTTCTCTTCCTGGCATGATGTAACAAAGACTCTTAGTATATCATTTTTCCTTCCCTGTCAGCCAAAACTGAGGAATACCAGAAGCAAGTATTTTATATCTGCACAGCAATGTTACGGATCTCCCTCCCTGGATATGTGCCTAGCTGGGCCTTTTTGCACAACACAAAATTTACACTCTCTTCTCATATGCTTCAAATCTCTGTATACTTGGAACAGATGAGTCAGAGAAGATATGATTTTTTAAAAAATTCCTCTTCTTTGCATTTTTAGACATTTTCAAAATGAAGTAAACAAAAATCAAAATTTTGTTTAAGTAATCAAAGCTTTTACTTTAAGCTATCAGATTTGTCTCATAAACTTTGCTGCTGCTGCAACAAAGGGTTAATTGAAAAGCCATGCAATCCGGTAAATCTGAGATAAAAGATGTGGAATATGAATAAATTTATCCTAAATAGGATCCATACAATTACCAGTAACTTGTAAAATGTGTCTTGCTTCACATGACATTATATAGTTCCAGCCTGATGAACTCTTTGCTATTGGATAGCGTACCAGGCAAAAATAGAAGTAGATGTGATGTATATCCTGGTATGGGCTTTCTTTCAAGAGGAAAGTGATCCATCAAATACATTGGCACTGGAAGATCTTCCCTTGAAGTTTACAACACAGGTGAACTGAGTCATAAAATTATGGAATATGGTTGGAAGGGACCCATCAGGATCACTGAGTCAAAGTCCTGGCCTTGCACAGGATTCCAAAGAATCACACCCTGTGCCTGAGAGCATTGTCCAAACAGCTCTTGAATTCTGTTAGGTTGATGCTGTGACCACTGCCCTGGGGATCCTCTTCCAGTACCCAGCCACCTTCTGAGTGAAAAATTTAGACCTCCCCCAGCTCAGCTGTTGGATAGAGTTTATGTTTATAAGGTCACAGGCTTGGAGTGTTTTATACTTCACACATTTTGATTATGTGATAACCTAAAATATATAAATTTGAATATGCTATTTATTATGGCATGTCTTCATATTTTTCCTTTGAAGACGTTATATTATTTAAAAGAACACTCTCTTAAAAAATGTTGATATTCTGGCTAAAGTGTAAATAGTACTACTGTTCTTTATAGATATGTGCTTTGCTTTTTAATTATTGAATGACTTTTGGGTTTTATTTCTTGTAAACTGTTTTAGAAAAAATATCAAACAAAATCAAGTAATGTAATGAATTGTTTAAGAAATTACAAGATTGTCTTATATTTCTTATATTTATTTGCAAACCCTTAAATTACACTGATTATAGATATAAATAAATAACTTTTAACTATTTTTTTTCAAGCATAAGCATTTGAAATCTAAACATATAATTACAGTTAGTTTCATACATAAAGAAAGTTTCTAGTTTCATTATTAGATCTGGCTAGAAAAGTAGTTCAGGAAAACAGCATCACAACTGCAATAACATTTTTTCAAAATTTCTTAGTTTTTAAGCGCCTAGCCTAGATATAAGAGAGATAGAAAATGATTGAGTGTCATTTTATGGGTATGATTTCGTTTAGACCCTTCACTAAATCAACTCATTTCAGTATTTTTATAGAGATGGAAAATCTAGAAAATAAGCGCACACATTTTCTTTTGTTTTTTCTCTCTTTCTGTTAAATATATTTCACCATTCCACCTAGACTCCCTGAAAGTAGATCCACAAAGCTTACAACAGTTCTCATTATCAATGAATACTCTTAAGACAGATAATGTCATTAATACTTTAAAGGATTTGCAAGTATATATGAACTAAATGAGATAGCGTTGAGCATGAGAAATTGCATTGAATTAATTCTTGTTTTAAAAAAATGGTTTTTTTTTCTATCTGAAGGTCATTGCATGGTCTGTCAGTCAATCACAGCACACAAAGTAACTATTAGATCAAAGGTGAGGATGTAATACTGCAATTCTACAATTCACTGAGAAACTGAATTGAGCACTGTGAGAAGAGTATCAGGAAATATACATTTGCAGCAGAACAGAAGCAATTGTAACCCTTGTTTGTCTGCATTCTTACTAAATGAAAAGCAGACTATGAAAGAACCCAGAGGTTATAATTAAAAAGTATATGATAGCTTGCAGCTTGCAGAAGATGAAATACACAAATAACTACAATACTTTGTTTTTGTTCATGGTAGAGGATTTGAGGGGAGTGGGATGATTCTCCATTTCCTTTAAATTCTAAATTCCTTTTCTCTACGGTCAGTGTTTTTACACAACCAGCTTTGCAACGTTTTAAAAGTAGAATTAGTTGTGGTACTTCCCAGGTTTGACTTGAAGATCATTTAAAATATTAGATGTCTATCTTGGAAAATTTCTGAGATATTCATCTACTTCTATTTGATACAATACCCATAATTCAAGATATTTTTATTTATTACTGCAGTTCTGTAGGCATACATGGTAATATTACACTTAAATAAAAGGAATTCAGCAAGTGTCAGAGAGGGAGACTGCAGGTTTGTCTTGTTCCGGTTATTTTTCTAGAGTGTGCAGACATGCATACAAGAACAGACATGCATACAAGACATGCATACAAGAGGCTGTCTGAGGCTGATTGGCACTTCTGGATATCATCTACTGCAACTCCTTGCTCGGAAAAGGGATAGTTAAAACCATTGCTCAGGATGTGTTCTGGACAGATTTTCATACCCATAAGAAGGGAGGCTACGCAGCCTCTCTGGACAACCTCTACCACTTTCTGACCATGTGCACAAGAAAAATACCTTTCTTGTGTTCAGATGGAACTCCAAAATTTTTAGGTTTTTCCTGTCACCTCGGCCACTCTGTAGCTCTGGAAAGTGCTTACTAAAGCATCATTACCGCATCCCTTAATGTCATGTCTGTACTCTTGTCATGCTATCCAGGACACAGTTTCCCATTGTGTCTCCAAGAGTGCACTGTGGATTCAGGTTCAGCTTACTATCCACCAGGACACCTAGGATTTTTATCAGCAAATGATAAAATCTTCAATATTCCATGTAATGTAAATTTTTACATTCCTTGCCAGAAGAGCAAGACTCCAGGATTAATGACTCCAGGATTACACTGCAGGTGTCATCACTAGAATTGCAAAGGCATACTCCCAAGGTGTGGCTGAGATATTATCAATAAGCTTCATTTGAATTTGCATTTTCCCTACTTACAATTTCTTCTTCTCTCACATGGAAGCTGTTATTTTACATTTGTACCTCATCCATTCCATTTCTTTATTTTTCTGGTGCTGAACAATATACACAGAAAAAAGATGCACCTAGGAATATGTGTCCAGGATTTTACACTCCTTGTTTATAGTTAATTACATTGAAGTAGCAATAAATATTGAAGTAGCAATGAATAAAACCTTCAAACCAATTTTCCTAATGACTTAATGGGAGTGGCCCACCTCAGGGATTTTACCTTTTGGAAATTCAAAGGTCTGTTCACATTTAAAAACACATTAAAAATTCAGTTATGTTTACAGAAAAATTAAAAATAATGGCTATATTTCATTAAAAAATTCTGGGGCTCAGCTGTTTCTTACATGATCACATGCAAATTAATGTAATTGTGGATGTTTGGAATGCACTGAAAGTTTGAATATTTTTCTCAGAACACAACTCTAGTTAAGAAATTATTCATAAATAGATCCAAGAATGTAATTCATATTTTCTGAACATGTATGCAATATTTTTTGCACAGGGTTTAAAATTTATATTATCAGGGACCAAACAAACAACTGAATAAAATCTGTCAAGTTATAATGTTGTGTTTAATGCAAATGCACATCCAACCCTTCCTGCAAAAAATGAGTTGTAATTTCATGCTGTTAATTTTCGCAATACAGAGGACTGATTATTCAAATTTCCATTCTTAAAAGAGACAACTAGAATACAATCATATCTACAGTAATTTATCATTTCTTATGACAAAGTCTATGTCAACAATCTTAAAGAACACATTTAAAAGGGCAATATAGAAGTTCTACAAAATATTTAGTAGAATTACTATAAAAGGTATAATACTTCTAAAGCAGTAACTGTATTCAAACATCTGTACATGACTGTATTGTCCTATGTGTTTTCCAAGACTCCAGGTTTTGGTATAAATGCACTATGCTGTGGGACAAATTATCCTTAGAATCCACTCATTTGAATTATTTGCCAAGTAGACCTAAAATTTCCACTTGATTCTTTTAAAAAAACATGTATTACAGTTAAGATAGTACCTTGAAAAATCAAATTCCTTGAGTAAGATTATTATACCTTGATCCTTTTCTATATTTAACAAAATAGTTCTATAAAGAATTAATTGTAGATGCTTTTCTTTTACTGTGAATTACTGATATAATCTAATATAAGTATAGGAAAAACACTGACTTCTTATGCCTTATTTAGTTTTACTTTTGCATTAGTATGACTGGACACTTTTTCTTATTTACACAAATTAATTTACACGAGAAAGTATGTATTCTAGTAAGTTTCACTTGGAATTTTCTGTTAAAATTTTTCTAGACTTCTACAACAACAACATAACTAGGAATTCTATTTTAAGTTAATGATTGGGGTCATTAGGGAAGAAAAAAATAACAGTGAACCCTATATTTTTCATACTAAAAACGCAGCATAAGATTTATCTTGGCCTTAGTAACAAACCAATTCTGATTACCTAAAAGCAAACTTATTAGAAACTGTATCTAGTACAGTAAAACTGTAATACTCCTTTTGCATGTAAGCAGCTTTGTTAAAGGATTAAAGCACTTCTGACATAAAAAACCCCACTAATATTGCTGCTAGCATGTTATTATAAATGAGGCACAAATAAAGGATGATTCAGTGAAGTTTTTCTCTTGGTTTTAATTGTTTATGCTTTTGTTTCTCATGTAGATTTCATTAGTAAAAAGTATGTTGGTCTGTAGAATTAGGTTTCATGTTTGTTTGGGGTTCTTTTTGTTTGGTTAGTTGGTTGATTGGTTTTTGTTTTTGTAAACACTTCTTATTCCCTAAGAAGAAAGCCCATAAAAAGTTAATAGTAAAGTAATTTTCTATAGTAAAAATAAAATACTAATTAGTTTTTAATTTTAAAAAGCAATGTAAGAACACTTTATATGTCTATTGCATTCATGATTGTTGTGCAGGCTTTCCACAAGCTTTCCAGCAAAAGTAAAAACAAAGTTGTATTCTTTATATAAGATCCCAGCCTACCTTAAGTTTTGGAAGTCCTCCATCAGTAATGATTTAAAAAGGGCCTACAGTAAACTGAAGTACCAAACTATTCCAAGTGTCTCTGTGGTTAATAAGGTTAGTTAGATTTGGTGGGCAGCTGACACTTAAAAGCTATCCCCATTCTGAGATATGCTGTTTCTTACAGAAGATGTATGGATGAGATCCATATAGGGTGCTAGACCAATGCCCAGCCACTCTCACTTCCTCCTCTCAGGAGGGAGAGGGAAAAAAGTAAGGTGGGAAAACTCATGGGAAACACCTTCCTCCACACTCCTTTCTTCTTCCCAGTCTCAACTTAATTTCTGACTCCTCTACCTAATGTTCCCAGAGTGAGACATGGGAAATGGCTGTTGCTCTTCCAGCGCCTGAACACCTGCACATATACCAAGGTTTTGTGTTTACTGACATACATGGTGGGAAAATGTATGCAAAAACTTGACTCCTCTGGCTCCTCATTACTAGAAGCCTTACTTACTACATCAGCAGCAGGATACTTACAACACTACCAAGCCAGAAGGGCATACACTGTGAACAGCCCCTGGTGGGGGCTGACCCACTTGTCTGTAAATGCATGTCTTCACATGCTAATAATGGCTTATATATGCTTTAAGAGGTACTGTTTAGGGCATATATATACCAAAAAAAATAATATTAGCATAAAGAGATTATGTAGTGTTCCCTTTGTAGGCCAGATTTTATTCATTGAAGAGAAGAGGCATGTCATGTATCATATTCATGTCCTAAATATTTATTACCTCATGACAAGTCATCAGTATTTATAGCCTCATAGGTTACCTATTACGTATTTTTCTCCCATACTTCCTTAATGCGTAATCGCTCCATTCCACGCAGCAAAACCTCTCTGCCCTGATGTTGCCAATGAAACATGCTGTGGGACATGCTGTTTCTGGAGAAACCTCTTTCCTTCTACATGATTCTCACTTAGTGAATGATTGGAATGGCAAGCAATTTCTTTAACAGTTCGTTTGTGGGATGGTTCTTGGCAGAGGTTGGAATCAAAATAGTGACAGTGAGAAAAAGTTGTGAATTATTATAATTTATTATCATTTCCCACTCATTTAAGGTTAACCAAGATTAAATAAAGCTACAAGAGAGCTAAAACTCCCCATTAGATTATGTCATATATTTTGGCATTTTATGTACGTATAATATATGTATGTGTATATATATTTGTGTTTGTGTGTGTCTATAGCATATTTTTGTGCATTACATTCAAGCGTATCACCTTGTACCAGTACTTAAAAATAAATAAATAATTTCAATTAAAAATATTGAAGACTTACCAGCAAAATCTGAACACAGGATTTGATGAAAATATTTAATTTGACCAAGAGATAAAAGAATTTAGCAGTACATGTCTTGCCTTTTAATTTAATACAAAATTTCAAGGAAGCCACATCTACTTTCATAAAGTATACTGAGTGAGGGCTTATATTTGTCTCAGATGCTATAACAATGGAAATAACTATGATATTCACATTTTACATGTTGTGCCATTTCTCTGCCTCACTCTGTGTTCTTGCTCTTTTTGATATTAAGATAGCATGTAGGTTTCTTTATATATATGTAGTTGTAGTGGGTCAGAGCAGAATGGGAGCTTCGGAATACACTTGTTCCTCAGTGGACTGAGAATGCCTCTCAATTACACTTTGTGGGGTTTGTTGCTGTTGATTGCAGAGAGGACAGCAGGTGGTTTAGGCAGGTGGTTTAATTTTTACTTTTTTTTATTAGTAACTACAATGTGTTTGAGTTTTGCTTTTATGAAAAATGTTAGCAGGCACAGAATCCATCTATAGCTGTTAAATGTGTGTAGTAGGTCTTCATTTTTGCATGTGCTTTGGGAAGTTCTATGAGTGCAATTTAAAAATACTTTTATATTGACGGAAATCACTGAGGGTATTTACTTACTAAATTTTTACTGATTTCCAATACAAGTTTTTCCTGTGAAGAAAAAATTCTATTAAAATATCTCCGTAATTTTTATGCCCCTGATGTCATATAGCGAAAGTTGTTAGTTTGCATCAAGTGTATGTATTCACTCCACTAAAATGTAAGGTAATGTGTTCACTCCGCTAAAAATATTTCCTTCTCTTCATTACCTCTGTCTCACTCTTCCTGACTCAGTGTCACAACTTGTTTTAAGCTTCTGGGAGCATTAAAATTTCTACCAGATGCCATTGGTGATGGTAGCATATGGATTGGTTCTAGCATATATGCCACAGTTTTTACACTGTTGAACCATGTATGTATATATTTACATTAGCTTAAGCTCTTTATTTGTATATGCATGCAAGGCTTTGCTTATTTATTCTTTATCCATCAACATCTTTTTCAGACATAATTGGTTTCTCTGCTTCACATACAGTATCTTCCCTAGAGTAATCTTCAGTCTCAGTAAGCACAAAAACAGTAGGAAGCAAATTGTACCCTAGGATGCTCAACCATCTTTTCTACTGAAGTCATTAGCATCCCTGAGTGATAAGTCATCAAGGGAAGAATTTCACCCCAACTGTTTATGTCACAAGTCACTATCTTTTCAAGCAGAAATCATTAGAGGAACCTATCCTGTTTTCCCTTGGAATCAGAATTCCCGGAGCTACTTTAAAAATTTAGGGTGCATAAAGAACATGACATTGACATTTGAGGGAACTTCTGGAGGGCAAAATTACTTTGTAAATGTAAGGGTTTACTATTTTTGTAAACCCTATAATTTTGGGAAAAAATTGGGCAAAGACTCTCTCTCTCTCTTTCTCTCTCTCTCTCTCTCTCTCTCTCCATATATATATATGTATATGTATATATATATATATATATAATATATATATGTATAGTTACATTATATGTAACAGTATATGTATAGTTACATTAGTACTGAGATAGATGCAATTATGAATAAGATAGATACTTAAAGTAGTCTTCCAATATTTCACAGCTACACAAGTACAGAAAACTGAGAAAATCTGAGTTTGGGCTGGGTTGGGAAGAAAGGTCATTTTCATCATTGCTTTTCCTCTCTTACCCTCAACTACTGCCCTAATGAAGGACAGAGTAGAGAAGAAATTAAAGAAAAGCCAAACACGACTATTAGGGGAAAAAAGTGAATTAAATAACACCAGTAAAATCTGAGATGCAGAAAACTAAAGATGTGGATTATAATTTGGTGGAACAGAGAAATATGAGTGGTAGTACAGAAGAAACAAAGCATTATCTAATGCAGGAAGAAGATAAAAGGTCAAATCGAGAAGAAAATCAGAAAATTTAGGAGAGAGTTCGGAGCAAAAGAAAAGTTGAATATTTACTCAGCTAAGATGAAATCTGTGTGGAGAATACGAGAAAGGCAGGGAAAAACTAGCAATCAGTTAGGAATAGTATTGTATCTCCTGATATCTGAGAATGTTTCTTTTTTTCACACATATGGGTTTCTTCTCAGAACACCCTTTATGAATATCACAAGCCCCTGTTCCATCACAGAAGTGAAAGAAATATCAGAGAATAGGAAGGGAAAAGTGTATTTGGGGAAGGGTAGGAGAATATGTTAACCCTTCCAGCTGAAGGCAAGAGGGGTAAATCTGAGAGGTATATGGGAAGAAGAAACAGAAAAAGAAGTATCCAAACCTAAAGGGACTTGATACTGTGGATTTTGGCTGTAAAAAAGACCATAAAGCCAAGCAACAAGGATGTTTTTAATGAGTGCAGAGACCTCTTTCATAAGCAGTTGTAGAGCAAAAAGAGTGAATGGAGAAGTTGTGTGCAAGAAAAGATGGATGGAAAAGTCAGATGACATAATCTAGGACAGAACTACAAGGTAGTGTGGAATAAAAGAAGAATGATGTGTCTTTAGAGATGGCTTTCTCTTTCAAATAATCTATCTGAAACTAATGGTAGCTTTAGGTCTATATCTGTCTCAAGCAATAAAGAAAGTCAGCAAGGGAAAAGGAATTAGTTTCACACGGTAAAAGAGAAGTGATGAGGGACAAGGAGAGGAAGATATAGTTTGGCCTCATATTTTGGGGCTTTTCATATGCTGCAGTAAACTTCCTCTGAACATTTCTTTAACACTGTTTAAAATTCACTGTAATTTATTTCCACTCAGCATGTTTTCTGATTGCAATTATCTCTTTATTCTTATCTTTCACTACAAATCTTAATGGCAGTTGTGATTAGGAGTCTGCTGCTTATTGATTACGTTGATATGTGCATAGCAAGTTATTTATGTACTTAATTTAAATTAATTTTATTTGCGGGGTTGAAACAGATGTTGTGCAGTTGTGATTTCCCACTGACTGTTCAATGAAGTGTCACTTACATGAAGCTTTTTCTTTCCAGAAGCTTTCATTTAGTTTGCCTTNCTGGTTAATTAAGTGTCAATTACATTAAGCTTTTTCTTTCCAGAAGCTTTCATTTAGTTTGCCTTTATGTTTCTGATCAGGACTGCATGAGAAAATTACTTTCATAACTAACAAAAGTAGACATTATGGGATTTATGGTTCATTCTCTCCCTATTGGATATGTACTGTACTTTGTTACTAAGCTCATTGAAAATCTTTCTGGCTCTGTTTATGCATACTTTTTACATGAATTCAGATACTGGCTGAGCAGTAAATCACACAGCCTTGGATGCTGCATATGTGAGTGCATGTGTACATGTGAAAATTATGTGTTTCAGTTAATAATTTGTAGGACCGAGGTACGTATGAGTATTCTTTAAGCCATGCTACAAGGCAACACTAAAGACTTAATATTCTCCATGTAGTCCTCTAAAGGTCATCTATATTCTTATATAGATATGAAGCTTTTTCTATCTTATTATACAGTCAGCACTTCATGTCCTGCTTTCTAAAGGAGAGTAAAATAATTCTGTAAATGAGAATAAAACCAACAGAGTCCATGGCAAAGAGTTTGTAATCCCTTTGCAATTTTTTGTGTCTATATAACTGGTACTCTTTTGACCTGCCTCATATGCCAAATGTCTTTTTATTGCTTTTTTGAAGAATAAGAGATTTAAATATCACTATGGACATAGTCTATATGAAAATTATAATTAAATTTGAAAGCCCTGTTTTCACCCAGAATCCTGGAACTGTGACACCATTAATGTCCTTACATTCTCTCTTTGCTCTTTGGTCTTCTTTTTTAAAACTGATAAATCTGGTAAGGATGCTATCTACACTCTTAAAATTTCCTGGTAATGGCACAACAGCTAGATTTTTTGCTCCCCAATATAAAATTATTTGTTATTGAACACTATAGAATTACTGCTCTCATTTTGCTATGAAGGTTCTAGAGAATACTTAACTTTTATGTGGTGTGTGGTATCTGTGGTGTATTTTACAAACAACAAGATGCATTAGAACATATTTTCCTTGGTCTTCAGGGAGGTGGAAATATAAATCTTAGATCATATGTGTTGAATTTCCTGTACTAAGACAGTCCCTGGCACTTATAATGTTTATTTTTAGATTTCATGTACTTTGTTTTGCAGCAGCTTTAGTTCCTTGTTGAATCTTACATGTCTCTTTATATCTTGAAAAGTCTTTAACCATTTTCTATATTGCTGTGTAATGGAAAATAAATCAGGGACTGAATATCTTTTTTTAAGTGATGATAATGAGTCTCCCGTATAGGAAATATATGATCACTAGTTTGAGACTTCTATTCCTAGTGCTACTACTTTCAGAAAAGTTGTTTTTATTGAGGGTGTTATTTGGTTTTGGTTCTGAGGTTTTTTTAATACAAATCTGTTATTTCTAAAACAAGAAAGTGGAAATAAAGTAACATAAACCTCTTAAAAGGGACTGATGGGAATATGTAGTTCTAAATATTATGTTTAGAATTTGTATGATCATCATATTTGCATGAAATTTGGTTTCTTTAACACAAATTGATTTCACACAGTTGGACTTGAAAAATAGTAATAATTAAGAATGATTAAAATGAGCCTACTTTATGAAATATGCAAGTGGAGCATGGGCTCTTTTCAATAGGAGAAATAGCCTTTCTTCGTCTTATAAGATCATCACCTCATTTGTTCTTCTCTATTCGCTCAGTATGTTGTGCAGAGTAGTTTTCAGTAGTGATTAGGATTTTCCTAGGCCAGAAAAAACTATTAGCTTCATAGACATGGTACTTTGTTTGCATCCTTGTTGGAGATAGTGCAATCTTTTTTCCGTGTTCTTTTTTTCCAAGATAGGGGCAACTCGAGATGTTTGCATTATACTGTAATATTTTCAAACATATTACAAAATGAAGATCAAAGCACTTTGACTGCTAAAACATTCAGCAGCTCTTGGAAAGGGAAGCCGTTCACTGTCAGCCTAAAAAGACTGGGTAATTCTCTGAATCTAACAATCTATGTTTAATATCAAAATATTACTTGTTATGCTTTCTGAATCTTTTTCAGAACATCTAGAAGGAAATACTTGACTGCTTTGTTGCTTTTATACCTATCATTACAATATCAGGACATATGCTACTTGTAAAAATAGTCAGTTTGTCTACCTGTGTGTGTGCACATGTGTATTCAATAACTGTGAAGACGTTTTTTCTCACTTTGGAGGTTCTGTTGGTCTGCAATTAAACTGGGGAATATAAGGGCTTTTGGTTTTGGTTTGCTTTCTTTTTTTTTTCAATAGTTACATTGATTATAAGTGTTAAATGAACTGTCCCTTTAAAGGGGGATGGGAGCAAGGGGGATGGGAGCAAGGGTGAAAGGCTTTGAGGGCTGAGCAGTGAGTTGTTGGTTTTATTTGCATTGTAACATTCAAGATTCTGGAAAAGCCTGTGGTACTATTAGGCTTAATTGTGACAGGTCATGTCAAATTTTTGGGCTAACATACATAAAAGGAAAGTTACTAGTATTTAAACTGAATCACGTGTATTCTTGTAGTCTGTGATTTAACCTTGTTCATCCTGGCCATCCTACAAGATTAGGATGTTACTGGGAACACAGAAAGTTCCAAATTTAAGGAGACAGAAATGTATGCCTCTAGGGTTTTTCATGACCCATCGTAAATTGCACTGAACTGGTCAGTCCTTCAAAAGAGCAGTGTCGGAGTTGAGAAAGAAAAAGTAATCAGGGTTTTGAAATTTGTAAAAAAGTGTTAAGATAGTAAGAGTATCTTTGAACTTCATCAACTGGAATTCTTCAAGTACTGGAGAGGGAAGATTTTGGGGTATTGTGCTATCTCCTTATCTCTGTTCATTATTCAAAAATACTGGCAAACACAAATAACTCCAGTCAGCCACAGAATGCGCAGCTATTGTGTTGGGAATTAAAAATAGGAGTCTGAAAGCTGATCTTTTGCTACTTACATAGTGGAATCTTGGAGACTGCCTTAAAAGGCTTAGACAAAGCTGTGCACAGCAATTGTACTTATCTTTGTACTGCCAGAGGATTCTTAGGTGATGTGCTGCCATGTTCCCATTTATTCTAATACTGTAATTACTGTAGAATTTGGATCAACTGTAGTAATTATGTGCGTGTAAAGCGTCCTTTAGCAGCTTTGACAATGGGATTCACTACAGAGAGTCTAACCTTCACAGCCGACAGAAACTATACTATTCCATAGAACTTCTAATACCAGTATCACTATAATTACCTTGCTAAAACAGGCAAATTATTTTGTGAAAGTAATGAATATGAACAAAAAGGTAGAGTTTCTCAGTGTTGATGTAAAACCAATTTAAAATTAATATTTCAATAAGGTTTTAAATTTTAACAACAGTATATTTAAGTTTAACTCTTAGTCTTCTGTGTTTGTCAAATAAGGTAATTTATTATGGCAAAGTGTAAATATTTTGAACTTGAAATATAGCAGAAAAGTGAGTTGCTGACAGTCTGATTTGTTTCAACCTGTTGAAGAAATATGTTCCCAATGGTTTCTAGCCAAGAGCTATGCAAATATAAATTGATATTCAAATAAACAGCATAAAAATTGTTATTAATGTACAGTGCCCTCCTAGATATTTATTGCTGCAGTACAACTTCTGATTTGTATGAATCAGTTTTCATTGTCGTTTATTAGCAATCAACTATGATTATTTGGCTCTAGTGTTTGCAAACTATAATTCATCATCCTCCTATCTTTTATTTATGAGACAATGTCAAACGAAAGAAGCAAATTATGCATTGTTATTGTTTGGAAGCTCTCTGCACTCCACAGCATATTAACTTTGCCATGAAGCGTCAGTGTTCAATGTTCTGCTCTGACTACCATGTACATCCAATCTGCCTTTATCTCACACAGTGGAGAAAGTTGACTTTTCAGTGGAGTCTCACATTCTGGCAACTGTGAGTCCAGAAACAGTTCTAAAAAAACCCTGACCCGTTAAATTCAGTGGGAGAATTGCCATTTATGTCAGATAAGCCAAGATTTTATCCCTTCTGTTCTCTGTGTTGATATTTTGGTTGACACCTGTGTTAAGCAAATAGGAAGCAGAAGAGAATAGATTCCTTCTGTTCATCCTTCTCTCAAGGGGAATAATCTTCAGTACAAAGACAATATTTGAATATTCTGAAATGGAACTGTTTAAATCTACTTAGTCCATTTTTGCAACAGTCATCCTAACGTAAAATATTTTAAGAAGGGGGAAATGACAGTAAGGTAGTCTCTGATGTCATTACACCTGTTACTGAGGAAGAGTTGCAACTGCTAGGAAAGCTGGGCATTTTCCTTCTAGATTTCTAAAATTCCTGTAATGATAATTATGTTTAATTATCAGATTTATACTAATTTAGTATGGAAATGACATATATTTTCAACAAAAAGCAGTTGCAAAACAAATGAAACAAACCAATAAATGGAACTAAGGAAAGCAAGGGTGAGCATATATTTTACAAATAACTCGTAAAAGAATTTTGTACCTCTAGAAGTTATATTTTATTCCTGCTTGTGGCTCCAGTATGACATTACTGTGTAATAGACTAATTGTCACCCTTACAGAAGACCGACAATTCATCTTAAAAATGGCTTTAAAACAATTTTCTTCCATCCTTAGTGTAAAAAATCTACTCACAATTAATGCAAACAATATTTTATATATTAATATTATCATATTATTATTAATCATAATATTACTGTGTATATGGAGTTCTGATTAAGTTAGTTGTAATGGTCAAAAATTTAATATGAGAAAGAAACCTTAACATTACAAATTGAACAATACATGATGTTTTCATTTGCATATATATATGTTACGGTGAAACAGCTTGTTCAGTAGATCTTATCATTGGACTCAGACAAAATTCGTGTTTTAACTTTGCTCATACTATTCCTTTTCAAAACCTACTAATGTATCTTAATAGTAGCATGATTTCAGGAAAAAAAATGAAATTAGACAACTGTAAATCTTTTTCACATTACTTGTGTTTTGTAGAACTCCCCATTCTAAAACTCATCTGAAATATACTGGGCAAAGCAGGGAGATATGAATTTTCTGATGAAAAGCACTATGCAGACATATGTAAGATCCATTATCTAAGCACTATGTGAAACTGAGGATGCTTTGGTTTTGTAGTTTTACTTTCTTTTGTGTTCTCACAATACAGTATTTATTTTCAATCATGAATGCTACTGCCTGAATCATACATTCTTGGTTCCAACTAGACTGCAGACATAGCAGTATTATTAGAGCTAAAATGAGGTACGAAATACAGGAAATTCAGTTAAGACTTTCTGAAATTTAAAGCACAAATAATCTGTGAGCCAGAAAGCCTTCTGGATTAAGATTATCCTGCTTTTCAGTTGAATGATACATCCCTAAATGATCTGAGGTTTTCGATCATATATGTCTCTCACGGTCCTGCTGAATCCTGTCCTGCCTCTTTCCCGTCTTCACCCAGAAGGAAATGTTTCATTTGAAGAACACTGTCAAAACTTACATTGATTGCATCAGCCACACTTTGCAAAAAACACAAATGCCACAGGGCATCGTGGAGAGGCTGAGACACCTCTGGTGTACTAAATAAGGGTTTCTGGAGTTCTGCCCCGGCAGTAGAGACAGTGGCTTGCCAGTCAGCAGGCATTGTAAGTAACTGCAGGTTGCATTTGTAATGTCACAAGAGCATTGTGCTTGTCATGTGAAATTATTAGTGACAATTGATGAGAAACCTGAAATGGTGAAATGATTGAAAGCACACCTGTGATCGTATTATCAATAAAAATTAAAATTGCCTGTCTCAACTGACTTTTTCTGCTGTCATGTACTGTGCACCATTTCCATGGTAATGAAACATTTATGCTGCTTATGCTAGCTTTAGATAATGTATTCCCCTCAGGTGTATGTTTTTTATCATCATCCATTTTACCGTATGAATGCTGACGTTGTAGGTGATTGCAGATGTGCCATAATCCTTAGTTTCCACAAATAGTCTCACCCTTCCCACTCCTGCTACTCAGGTATTTATAGCTCTGTCACAAAGCCATTGATTGAATGGTGTAGATGTCAGTATATTCAGTTTCTTTGAAAAGACTTAGTAGATTAATTGATACAGACAAAAATAATATTAAAGCTTTATCTAAAAGAGAACATTCATTCTTAGACTTCAATTCTTTATACCTAATGCATTTTTTATTGACCATGCAATTTAAATGCACTTTTTCAGAATGTTTATTTAGAAGCTAGTAGGAAGACTAAATATTTAAAATAGCCAGTACTTTATGATATATACCTTTTTATTTTTAGAAAGATGTTGATTAAACTCACCACTGATGACACCGTTCTGTCAGTCCTGAATTACTTCCCCGCCCTCTGTATGCCTTTATACATCTTCTGTGAGGATCTATTCCATGATCATTCCAGAGAGAGGGGTGAGGCTGACAGGTCAGGAGTTCCCAGGATCCTGCTTTCTACCTTTTTAAAAGATGGATTCAAGGCTTCCCCTTCTCCAGTCACCCCATACTTCACCAGACCTGTCATGCTTTTAAAATATCATGGAGCCTATCTTGTCAACTACATGAAACAACTCCCTCAGGTATCTGGGATGCATTTCATCTTGTCCCCCAGACTGACATATTTTCAGGTTCCTCAGGTAGTCATGCACTTGATCTTTACTTACAACGAGAGGACTTTAGCTCCCACAGTCCTTGTCTTGTGGTCAACCTACTTGAGAGGTGTGGGAAGAGACTTTGTCTTCAGTAACCTGCCATTGAAGACTGAGGCAAAATAGTTTTTGATTACCTCAGCCTTCTCATCCATATTTACTCACTGGCTAGCCTTTTTTGACTGTTTTCTGGCTAACATACCTGTAGAAATCTTTCTTGTTATTCTTTGGGTCCCTTCCAATGTCAGCTCCAGATTTGCCTTTGGCCTGCCTGATCCCATCCTTACACAATCAAACTGAGTCCATGTGCTTTTCCCAGAATGCCTTTTCATGGTTCTACTGCCTGTCCTTTAGCTTTTTGCCCTCCTAGTTTGACCATAAGGTTCCTTTCTCACAGCCATGTCTGTCTCCTTCCTTTCTTGCTAAAGTTTTTGTTACTGTACATAGCTAATTCTTATGTCCTAGTTGCTTCTTTGTCACTGCGGGTAGTTTCCAGGGTGGTCCTATCAACTAAGTCCTTGAAGGGCTGGAATTTTGCTTTCCTGAAGTTCAGGACATTTATTTTACTCTTCACCTGACACATATCCCTTGGGACTGCAAACTCCACTGATGCGTGAGCATTGCATCCCAGGCTGCCTCCAGTCTTGACATCCCTGATTAACTTGTACATTGGTGACAACTACATATTGTGTCCTCTCTGATTGGTATGTTTACTGTCTGCTTAAGTTATCCTCCACGCATTCCTACTCCTGCCATGCTACTTTCCCATTGGATGTCAGGGTGGTTGACTCCCTGCATAGGATGAGAGCCCGTGAGCTGGAGTAAGAAGGCTTTGTCCACAGGTGTAGAGGGCACCGTCTCCACCTATCCTCTCATCCCTGTCCCTTCTGAATGCCTGTAGCCTTTGATAGCTCTACTGCAGGCATGACATTGGTCCCTCCAAGATTCAGTAATGTCAACAAGGTCATCATTTTCTGGTGGCTCCAAACTCTTTCTGTTTTTTGCCTGTCCTGCATGTATTGGTGTAAAGGCATCTCAGGTGGGCTGAGACATGTTGCCTTCCTAGATGAACATCCTTTAATTCCTTTGAGGTATTTCTCTGGTGTTTCCCCGTTGGCTTCTGTTACCTCAGGACCCCTTCCTCATCTTCATAAGACTTGAAGTGTGGTCCACTGTGACTGGCACATCTCAGAGTCATCAGCAAGGTGCCCTCACTAGTACTCTGTCCGTCCCTCTAATCTACTATCTGTCTAGTAGATACTGGCTGGTTACTTGGTCAGTCATTCCACAATTTCCCAAGAACTTATCCCCTCCCCCCTCACACATACTTTAAAGCCATAAAGCCATATATTAATAGACAAGGCCTTTCTTTTCTCCCAGTGTCACTGCCTGCAACACTTTTCATCTACTCCTTTCAGCCTGGCAGGGTGAGGATGCAGGACGCTCAGATCTGAGGATTTTTCTTGTGTCTGCTCCTGTCTCAGTGGAGCCAGACCATGGTTTCACCACACTATCTCATCTTTAGAGTCTGTAACACTTCTTTAACCTTTCTACCTACTCTCTCAACTCTGTCACCAGGCAGACCAAATTAACTACCTGGTCACACAGGCTCTTGTCTCCACTACTGCTCCATGCTAGCACCAGACTCTGGCACTCCCTGTAGCCTGTAACCTGGACAAATGTGTGTTTTCACAGGCCCTTCTTTTGTGTCACCACATCTTTTCTAGTGAGTGCTGAGGATTTGGTTAACCATCAAGTGAGAAACATTGCTGTGTTTCTTCCAAGGGTATGGTGACCACCCAGATTACCTCTAGTGAGTGAGTGTGCCCTCTCTGTGCAAGCTGCCACCTGGCTTGCCACACCACACACTGTTTGCCTGCTCTGCTCACTGTGCTCTTGGCCACTCATGCTCACCTGAGGCTACTTTGGAATTGCTGCAGGGTGTCTGCTCTTCCTCCTGTCCCAGCTTGTGCAGAAGAGTCAGAACTGCCTCTCCTCAGGGCTTTAGTGCTTTCAACTCAGGAGTCTTGAGTGCCTCTCTCATCACTAATTTTGAGGTCTTGCTGCTTCAGAGACTCTCTCTGCAGTGTGATCTTTGGCTCCAGACCATGTCTACTGGAGAAATTCACTTCAGAGTCTTCAATGAAATGTGTTTAATTATGCAAACCAGTAAAAGATATATGCAAATGCACACAGTCTTGTTGTTAAACTGAATGAGATATATAATGGTGTCCTATATAACAGATCCATATTTCTTTCAGGACAGCTGTAGATATGCTATAAGTTTTGAGAAAGACAAAGAAATTCACATACGTGAGTCTGAATTTTAACTGTTTGGATACTTTTTGTTTAACTTTTTGGATACTAAGCATGTCTTCTTAACTTGCAAAATTCTTTGAATTAGAGGGAATTTATCCCTTACAAGACAAAGTTATTAGTTACTCTGATGCTTTCTTTGGCGATTTTTTTTTTTCCTCAATAATCTTTAGGCTGTAAAAATGTCAATAATTTGTAATAAAGATTGCTGGCCAATATATGTCTCACTATCATTAAGCTTCCCTCTAATTTTTTTTCCATCAACCTTTCTTCCTCTTTTTACAAATGCCAGATAGCTCTATAAGAGAATTTTACAGCCTCTAAATATCACATATTTATAAGACTGTAAACTCCATCTTAATGTAAAAGAAATTTATTTAACGAGTAATTTTTTTTCTCAGTCAAAGAAATTTATTTGAAATTAGTATTCAATACCTAATACTGTAAAATATAGCAGGAGGAACTTAAGAGGACATCAGCTTGTGAAACTTGTGGTCAAACAATGACTCGGTAACCACCAAATACACCATTGGTGACCAATCATTTGTCCTCTGTATTCATAAAATCATGGAGAATAAATAATATTTTTTAGACTCAAACATCCCAGTTAATAATGCTACAATTTTCAAAATAAATTACGATAAGTCATAATTCACAGAATTCTAACTTTTAATGGGACTATTTAAGAGAATGTTGAAATTCATAATTTATGACAATGTATGCAACACATGAACATGGTGGTAAAACTTTAAAATGCCAAAGCTCATTTGTTTGAGCATTTTTGAGAAATTCAACAAAGGGAAAGATAAAATCTAATAAGATCATAAGGAAGAATCTAAATCTTTCTGGAAAAATGGAAAAGATAAAATAGGATAATGAATAAAGGCTATAAAACAAATCAGGACAAGCTCAATGGAAAACAAGTTTTCACTAAGTATTTTCTAGTTATGTGACAAAGTGCAGGAAGACTATGATAGCAAGTTTATGAAAATTCATTTATTGTAGAATTTATGTGTTATATGGGGAAAAAAAAATTGCTCCATTCAATTTTTTTTCTATTTCCTTAATATTTGAATTGTGCTTCTTTGAAATCAAAGACCAGCTACTGCATATTTTTCATTTTTATTTGTCCTTAACTTTAATTCACAGTGTAACAAACTGATATTAGAGAAGCTAAGTCTTTTGTTGAAAGGAACTTATTTTACATTTCCTATTAAGTACAAACTAATAACAATGGAAATTATTTTCTATTGGCTCATTTGGAGTTTCCCAATTAATTTTTTAACTCTGTTCAATTAGTAAAGTAGTAATTAAGTTGCAGCCACAAACATTTAAGTCAACAGGTTAGATTTCCAGTGTTCTTTTACATGAAGAGAGAAATACAAGGGGGGTCCAGAAGGATACTGGAGCTACACTGATGAATATCTCTGAAAATGCCTCACTTTTGACCCATCTCAATGATTCTTTGATTCAGTCTCTAGTTTTTGACTAATCTGACCACTTCTTTCTTCTCCACGCTTCTACTAGGCCCTAAAATATTATCAATTTGTATGTGTACTTACTACAGCAGTGAATATTCAGTGAGCTGCTGATTCCCTTCTCATTCAGTTTCAGCTTAACATTGCAGGGTCTCTCCTTTTGGTTCAGGTTTTCTCTCTCATGTGTCTCTTCCTTGAATCTTGGATGATCATTTCTGTGCTGACCACGTTCACCTCCTGCTTTTCCTTGTACTACAGAGGCCCATTGAGCTCTCTCCAGGACATTCCAACTTTCATCCTGGGAGAATGTGAAAGAGCTCACTTATGATGACAAGATATTTTACTCAAATTAAACGTTTTTTTTCCTTTTTTTCCCAAATCATGATACTTGTATTAGCTGTTTCTTCTCTTCAATACTAAACAGAGACATCTGTATCCTTTCCCTGTCCTGCTTAAAGCCCTTATTATTAATTTATAACAAATGTACATCAGTCTTTTCTCCCTCACTGTCTCACACAGTCCCTTTCTGGATCTTGTTCTATAAAGAATAGCACTGCAAAAGTCATCAGAATACAGTCCCATGGCCAGTCATGGTCAAAAAATTGTTAAGTGCATTTTTTTGTCTGTATCATTATGTGTTGTGCACAAATTTTCTTCTGCCCCCATCATGTCGACCATCTTTCCTTGTGCTTATGGTTCCCTTCTAATTAAGAGCAGCAATAAGGCCAACACTGCCCTATATTCTTAGAAGGAACTTCTGACTTCTTGGAAGCATTGTAGTTAAGGAATCCAGGCTCTCTTCTGTACTGTACCCATCTGCCTTAGTGTACAGCTGGTATCTTTTTCATGTCATAAGTGTCAGGAGCTGCAGCTTAGTGTTTTGGCTCATACTTAGGGTTCATAATATGACACGAGATTAAATATAGTAATGTCCTTTAATACTTTCCCAGGTTACAGACACTTAAGTTACAAATAACAGCCATGGATAATGGGGCAGACCTGTTGATGATTTGGTAAAGGAAATAGCAAGTTTTTTCTTGAAGGAGAGAAAATGTTTAACAATTGCATTTCCTATTCTCATTTGCTGTTCTGCTCACCATTGTTGCTGCAACAATGTTCTTGAAATTGAATTTTCTATCTGTGTTATTAAGTGTTCCTGTCCAGTAGCTGTGAGATATATCTGCAGCTGGTGGAAATGGATCAAAACTAAAATTTTGAAGTGTCATGCCACAGTGAGCATCTACTTCAGTTTTGTCTGAAGCAGACAAGGAAATACAAAAGGTTTAAATGTAGAAATCCTTTATGTAATCCTTTACTTTTATTCTTAAATGTAGAAATGCTTCTAGTCCTAATACTGAAAGAGTATGTTCTTACTTCATTAATAGTCTCAAAAAGTATTTTGTTGTTGATTCTCCTAATAATACTTTGCACATTTATTTCAATCCACAGCAACATATGCATTTTGATTTTCTAAAATTTGGCCAAATAATAATTTGTAATTCTATTCAGTAAGAGATCAATTATGTTGTTTAGTCACTCTATAACATGTAATATAGCAAACATATTTTATTGAATTTTCCAAGATGGTGAGCTGTAATTAATTATTTTATATAATAATCATACATTCTTTTGCATTCTGAAGACACAAGCCCAGTATCATGGATTACCATTATCATTAGTTAAGACACATGTGAATACTCATTTCTGTTTTAGAAAGCTAGAACATTTGCTCTGCAGTCAAACTCAGTAAAGAAGAACATATATGAAATTTTAAAAAAGTTGATTTCCTTCACTGTTTTTCTATTAAGAACTGTATGGGAGTTATCTTTCCTTATAATTGGTTCAAGGGAGAGCCTTCAAAAAAACAATGTTATTTTTTTGTGGCCTGGAAGGTTTTGTGGGTAGTTGTTCAGTCATTCTATGTGACGTAGAATTTATTTTATAACTAAATTTCACAATAAGATTTTCTTTTTCTTTTCTTGAATAATTTTTTTCTTCAAAGTGCCAACATTATTGTGAGAGAGTTCACCATCTTGATAAGAATTTTTGGTTCTCCTCTCATAATATTTTTTCTGTATTTTCAAAATAGGATTAATCAAAAAGATGGTTTATGTCTAAACATTAAAGTTCTTATAACATATACATAAGCA
>VZRX01003037.1:40906-53070 GCA_013398075.1 Notiomystis cincta
TTAAAGCTATTTATTTATAATAATGTTATCTAGTCTTTGAACAACCTGTTTCAGTTCACTGGGGTTTTAGCAGTATTCAAAATATATACTCATTAAAGACTATTAAAATTTAGCTGAAAATATCTTGAGCTTTTCTTCACATTTATTGCAAGGTTAAATCAGAAGTTTCATGAGAGTATGTGAAGGGAAAAACTTATACAGCAACTAAGAGATCCTTATCTATCTATCATTTATTGGATTGTAGTCTGCATTCAAGATTGTTTCTGATGCTATCTAAATCAGATTGCCAAAGTTGTGGGAGGTCTAAAAAAGATTGTGGAAACAATTCTAGTAATAGGACTCTCCATAACAGTACACATTGGACTTCAGAGTGTTTTGTGTCAACAAAACTGTATCACTTTTGGCAGAATTGATGTCTTTTATCTTATTTATGTGTGAGAATGAACTTCTGAGTGTCAGAGGTCACTATAAATCACAAGATTTTGGCATCTGTAAATATTTTTCTTCGAGGCTACCAAAGGGCTAAATCCAACTTCCTGAAAATGAGTCGGTTATTAAAATGTTACAAAGTTACATGAGAGCCAGAGGCAGTGTAAATAGAAAAGACCATATATATGTTTACCCCTAACTAAACCCTAACTTTTTCAGAGAGCTTTTCAAGCAGTATATATCCTATTACTAGCTTTGGGAGAGGCAAGCAGTTTCCTGCTCTGGTTTCTTTTTTCAGCTGTGTTCCAGGAAGCAGCAACAACACGCATGGCTCTGCAGAGCAGTGTCAACCAATTGCCACAGGAAGATGTGGGCCAGGCAGGGCAGATGGCAATGCATGTGTCCAAGGCCACCTGAGCTGGTCCATGATGGTGGCCAGGACCACTGGCAGCCTCATAATCCTGCAGCATGTCCGCAGTGCCAAGGCAGGTCAGCACGGGTCAGCGTCCGGTTCTGGATGAGCAGCAATAGGCCAGGCACTGACACAGAGAGAGGAAGGACTCTCCCTCTTAGCTGGGAGCAAGTACAGGAGCCTCCCCTTGAAAGCAATATCCAGTCAAAGGACTAGAGGAGCAAGGGATCAGCACGGCTTCTTAGCAGAGTTTTTTTTCAGAGAGTTCTTTTCAAGGCTTAACATCTGCATGGTTATTTAAGCTTAAGCCTCTGGAGGAAAAAGAAATGCACTTGGGGACCTGACACTGAGTTTCCTGTTCATCAGCACCTTCCTTTGGTACAGCAGTTGGTAGTGCTTTCCAGTTCCATCTGCTTCTTATACCTACCTCTAGTTACATTTAAAATCTTGTCATTGGCAAAATTTATTCTGAGACAAGAACTTATTGTGAGTTAAGACTTGCTGACAAAAAAATTTAACAATATGGTTATAATAACAGTCCAGAGAAGGACAATGAAGCTGGTGAAGGGACTGGAGCAGAATTCTTATGAGTAATGGCTGATGCATCCTGGAGAAAAAGTGGCTGATATTATTAATCTCTACAACTGCCTCAAACAAGGTTGCAGCGAATAAGAGTCAGTCTCTTTCCCCAGGTAACAAGTGACAGGCCTCAAGCTGTGCCAGAGGAAATTTAGATTAGATATTAGGAAAAAAAATCTTCCCCAAAAGGGTGGCAAAGCACTGGAACAGGCTGCCCAGGGATGTTGTACAGTCCTCATCTCTGGACGTGTTGAAAAATCTTGTAGATATGGCACTTGAGGACATGACTTAGAGGTGAACATGGTGGTGAAGCTAAGTTGATGGTTGGACTTGACGATCTGAAAGGGCTTTCCAACCTGAATGATTCTATGGTTCTATGATTCTATGGATTAAAACTCAGTTTTTGGTCTGACTAAGAAACACAATTTTCATATTAATGTGCTGTTCAAATTTTGTTGCTCAATTTTTGTTGTTCAAATGCACACAAATATATCTCATTAATAATAAAATTTAAATTGCTAAATCAACAGTCTTTCTAATTTATTTCCAGTGATCCTCAGGACTTGTCCAGCCACCACACATACAGAGCTGGTCATCCAAACCATTTGGCCCCAGCATCCTTGCTAAATCAGTGCAAAGATACCTGGGGCCACAGGAAGCTCAACGACATCCTGGGACTCTTCATTATTAAGACATTTACAGGACTATCATGTCTTCATGTTTTGTCTTTTATGTTACATCATGGTGCAAGAAGAATAAAACTCATCAACCTAATTTAAATTGACATGAAAACTTTCTCTGATTTAAAGCTGCTGACAGTGTTTCCTTGAAGTGCTGCTTAGTTTTTGCTTAGAATCATAGTGTGGTTTGAGTTGGAAGGGACCCTTAAGTATAATCTAGTCCAACCACCTTACAACTTGAGTTTGTTCACAACTTTAGATATATACAGAATTTCTCCTCTGTGCTTTTCTTTTTTCCAAAATAACATGATTATAGTGTAAGGTTTTTACATATTAGAAAATTGTAGCTCAAAACTATTTGTTTATTAAAAAAAAAAAGGTGTATGAAATACATAAAGTTTTTTTGGTGATTTACTTAACACCTGCGTATTATGGTAAGCATTACCAAAAGTGATCACTATCATCAGATCAAAGTGTCTGATAAAATTTGAACTGGGTCAAATAAGAATTTCTATAGATATTCTTTAGAGAGTTCATTGGGAAAAAAAAAAGGAAGAAATAATTATCAACTGCTCTCATTTGTTTGTAGCTATCTACTTTTAAATTCATACATACACATACATAAACATCTAGTTCTAAGCACCAGATTCACAGCTCAGATTCTGAGCTAAGATCCATTTTAGCCAAGCCAACCTTCAAATGGATAAGAAAGATTTGCAGATATTAAATTCACCTCTTTACCTAAATTTGTCTGTAATGTAGTGTAGCCTTGACAGAGACTTCTGGGAGATATAACAGTTGCTCAACAAAAGCAAGTACTTGGTGGAGATCAATTCTTGATTGCCTCCTGTGTCTCATGAGAAACTCCAGACATTTTCACCTCATTGTCAATGATCCCTCCAAGAAAGGTCATGGTATGAGGAAAAGTGACTTCTGACTACTATGCTAGTGGAAATAGAAAAACTGTGAGAAAGGGGTTCTTCAGTTTTCAGGCCACAGTGTCTTCCCTTGCTCACCTCCTTAAAACTGATAGGAGATGACAATGGCTTATCTGTTTGTCACCAAAAAACTACATGGTTCAACTAGGCTCCCTCATGGGGCACTTTTGTATAATGATTGTTTTTTTCTCTGCAGTGAATCTCTTTGCTCTCTTTCATACAACAGAACAGTGTCACAGTATTTCCTTAAACGTAGAAGTGTTGCTTTATTCCTTTGTTTATAACTATAGCCCTTTTCCCTAGTCCCCTTGCATCACTGAATGAGCTGCAGCTGGAGGTTTAACTTTCTGTCTGATACAGCAGTAATTAACCTAGCCTCCTTTGGTGTCTAATCATGTCATCACAGTTTACACTGAATGCTGGTTGGCTTGTCTTTTTTTTGGCTTATTTTAGCTAAGCTAGATGAGAAGAGCTTGCCATTATATTTCAACTATATTCCACTTTTTCTTCTTCCTCATTACTGATATACAAACACTGTGAAAATTATCAGTTGTGATCTTCAGACTTAATCAGAACTTTTATTTCTATTTCCACTTTGCTGGAAAATGTGGTTCATTCTCCTCTTGGAGTGGTGTTCCATGTCTGTGCTTGTACTTATATTTTTCATGTATGTTGAAGAACTTTATTAATTAATGGAAATACTAAGTTTTTAAGGAAATTCCTCTTTTTACAAATGGCTTTTTTGTGATTCTATTTGCAGCCATTGATCATGTGTGTATTGTAAGGATGTCTTCACTTTTTATTTTAAGATACATTTATATACTTTCTTTTTTACAGTAACAATAGTGATCAGTGAGCAAAGCTGTATTTATAATAGCTAGCGAATATTCACTTTTCACAAAAAATCTGACATTCTTAAAATCATCTGGTTCTTTGACTCATATAAAGGGAAAAAAATCAAGAAGCCAAATTAAAGAGTTTAAAAAATGGACATTTCTGAAGTTTCTAGTTATCCATTTTTTCCATTAACAATACCACATTCTGTTATTGCAGGTCTTGATTCACAGCCTCAAATAAGCTTTGAAAAATATAATAGAACATCTTTAATTAAATCCCCAAAACTCACATTCAGGGATAAATAATAATCCATCAGCTATTTCATTCTCTAACAGGACCCAGGAGAACTTGACAGTCTTAATCACTTCAGCCATTTATACCTTCATTTTCAGCTTTGTTTCAGTTGAGCCATTTAGTGGGGTTTATCTAAATTGCAGTATCTTTTTTTTAATCACACTTCATAGCTGTAACACAGAAAGTAATTTCAGGTGCAGAACAGAATATCTCTGAAGCACAGACATCCGTGGCATAAGCACGTTAGAATGAAAAGTTACCTGTAACTGAGTGATATTTGTCTCTGTAATGAAGCATTGAGGAGCTGTGCCTGTAGTAAAATTAGGAACCACCACCAGCAGCAGCAGCAGCAGCACAATAGAATTCTAACTTGTTAGAGAAGGCTCATTTTCCTTATTACACAGGGCAGCTGCAGATGACAGAAATTGTTTCATTAATGCAAACAAAGTTTGAACCAAATCCCAGCATTGCTACAGGTGTGTGGAAAGTCCAAGTAAATACTAATACAGTTACTAAACACATATCGATGGTGTTCTAGGCATTTTACCTAACTTGAGGGTAAAATAACATTTATATATATTTGTAGATTTTACCTTTGGTATTGTATTTTGTTCTTTTAAAAATTTTTCTGCAAATAAAATATAGGGATGTGACTTTACATTGTCAAATTCACATCGTAAATATTGCTATGACTGTACCAAATTAAAGCTAACGTTAAAAAGGAGGTGCAGTTACTTGAGTTTTATTATTATTTTACAATGATAAATTTTGTCAAAGTAGTAACCCTCTTTTTGTCTTTTTAAGTTCACTCTGAATATTTCCTTAACTTTCTAATGCCAAACATGTGCAATGATGTCCTCTGCAGTGGCATTTATGCATTTATACATGTATTTATATTAACATTAATTATTATTATTAATTATTTAACCTCCAATAATGTTAACATATTTTCAATTTGTAACTATTTCCCCAGTATATTGTTTTTGTATTTCAAGGCTGCCAAATATACTTTTGTGAGTGTAAGTTTACATCTGCAAGAACATGAGAATATAAAAGCATGATTTTTTTTTTCAGAACAGACAGCTCACAAACAGATTCTCATGGGCAAATTGGTTAACCAGAGAATAGTTAAATTAGGTGACGACTTCTTTGGGTTAGGATTTCACTTTCCGTAAGCAGCTCCAAGAAGTGTCTCCCTAAATAACTGTGCCCTTGACATCATACCTGTACTCAGTGAGAGTGACTGAGAGGCTGAAGTGGAAGCTACAGAAGTTCTGTCAAGGGCTGATGGTAGAAGTGCACCTCTTTCCAGAACACATCCAGGCACTATGAAATTAATGGAGAAGTTTAAACTAGCGGGAAATCCCATCTGTGTCATAACAGAGAAACCTTGGTTGCATACTGCTAATGCAAGTATGGCTAGGACAGCCCTCCTTTAAACTCTCTATCCCTGCCCACAAACAGGAACGAAATGAGATGGCCATCTTAGTCTCCAAAAGTGATATTGTTTCTAAAGTTTGTCAGCAACACTCTCTGGATGCCTGAATATTTCCTACTTTCTTCTACACACTGGGACAAGATTTTTCTTAGTTGTATAAAAATGTGTTTCTTATTTACCCGGTTGCTATTTCTCTGAAGCAGCAGATTCAACTAGCTTTTACAGTACTCAGGGTGCTAGATAAATTAGTGTTGCAAGAGATACAATGTATATTACAAAAAATATTTTCACTCCACTTGAAAGAATAGGTAAACACTATATTTTAATCAAGCTGCCTTAAAATAACCTGCCTTTTGGCATATGATTCTCAATAACTGATTGCAAGTAGCATCCATACATTAATATAGACATTTTGTTATTCTTATTTTTAATTGTTCTGTACAGTTTTATGTATTTCATCTAATATAAAGCAAGCTACTTTATTCTAAGGCACTTGTAGCTGTGAAAAGAAAAGAGGAAACCATGAAAGAGAATTGGTCTGCTACTAGTGTCACATTAAAGTAAACCAGGAATGGTTATATAAATTCAATGACAGCAAAACATTGTCAGCTACTTCAAATGCTTCTGTGATTATTGCTCAATTTTACTTTGTGATTAAAAACTACTTATAAAATATGCTTTAGGAACCACAAGAATTGCAATATGTAAGCCATCAAGTACTATGTGGAAGGAGGCAGGTGCCGGTGCATTTTGCTAACACTTAAATATTTAGCATGATCATTAAATTTTATATTGCACATATGCATACATTTCCAGTCAAGTGAATGCATGCAATAGAAATTTCAGCACTTGTCCCACATATTCAGTTCAGGAGAATCTGCCCCTTGTTGGTAGTGAATGAACAAATGAATGAGCAAAAAGCTGCATAAGTATGGATGGTGCATCTAAATCAAGTGAGCTTTGGTAAAGAATAAACAAATAGAGATGCAAGTGTTGCTGTTCCCTGATGGCTTTTTATATCATCACCTCCCTTCTTGGAAAATGCTTTGAATCTTTCATTAACGCATTTTCAGATGGTTTCTCATTTCATAAGATATTCCTTCAAAATTCAGAATTGTTAAAAAAAAATGGTTGGAAGATGAATGCAAATTTATGTATAAGACAGTTCAGCAGATTTAGCATCTCTAAGTTGCCAGTGTATTCATGTTTGATTCAACAACAAAGGATGATTTAAAGCTATGGTAATTAAAAGCATATCTTTTATGAATGTAATTTAGTAACAAATTCCACTCAGGAAGTTCACAGACTGAGAATCTTTAGTTTCACAGCTCTTCACAAATACTGCAGATTCAGTTAGATTTACATGGCTCAAAAAACATGTAAAAGCTTGTCCCTCCTGCTTGTTCCCTTGAGTAGCCAAGTCCCTTAGTGGCTGCCAGAAATAAGCCAAGTATATTTCCTTCCCAGCAGAAAACTAACATCATTTTTTATGTTTCTGTCCACAAAAAGCACATTGTGGCTACATCCATGAACAGTCCTGAAAGTTTCCTAGCCCCCTGAAGGTGAGTACTGTAAAGGCTAGTTGAATCTGCTGCTCCAGAGAGGTAGCAGCTGGGTAAATAAGAAACACATCTTTATATGACCAAAGAAAAATCCTGTTCCAGTGAGTAGAAGAAAGTAGAAAATATTCAGGCACCCAGAGAGTGTTGCTGACAAACAAGTGGCTCTTGCCTTTTTCATGCTTCTTCTAGCACTGAAAACTGAGAACAATCTTAAAAACAACATTCTTGTGCCAAGGGCAGAGAGAGTGCCAAAGTATTTGGCTGATCTTGACTCAATACAGGCATTTTTTTATGTTCTTACATTGTATTGATCATTTTAGGAAGTTACTTACCATTTACCTATTGTCAGTAATAAATTGAATTTAATGTTATCTTTGTGACATGTTTTTTTAATTTGATTTATTGTTTTTTTCATTAACAAATCTGCCATTAGTAGTCCACTTGATTGTGAAATGCATTAAATGAAATAGAATCAGGATGAGGATCCTAGGACAAAGTCAGTTGCTTGATGACCATCTTCCTAGTCCTCTAGGCTGTTTCAGTGACATTCAGAGTCAACCACATCTGCTGTAGCTCCAGCTGAAATTTCTTTTAGATCTATGATTTATGTTAATATTCATGTCTTAATTAGGATTTAGGATTTATGACTTAGTCCCACATTATCTGCCATACTCTTCCCTCAG
This sequence comes from Notiomystis cincta, assembly GCA_013398075.1. Lineage (NCBI taxonomy): Eukaryota > Metazoa > Chordata > Aves > Passeriformes > Notiomystidae > Notiomystis > Notiomystis cincta. The sequence goes on from VZRX01003037.1 coordinate 48,759, forward strand.
TAAAAAAAAGACAATAACTGAAAACATTTACATGGTCTTGTTAAGCATTCTTTTCACAATAAATCACAATACAGGTTTTTGCCTTGACTCACATGAGTAAGTACCCACCACACAGACTTTTTGATCTTTACTTTTTATAATAAAATAAAGTACTATTTTAGAGAATTTCAGATTTCCAACTAATATATGATCTTAGGATCAACTATCAGAATTCCATTTGTACCCATCAAGACAAGAAACTCTTACTTTTCAGTAAGACATGAAATATCAAAAAATTCATGCTGGATTAAACAGAGGAAAAAATCCATTATCAGAGATTGACACAGCACAATGGCAGCACTGAAAAGTAATTCTGTTAGGGATTCATCCAGACAGTGTTATGGTCTGATGTCATCCTTTTTATATCAACACAGACATGCATTTTTCAGGTGAATGATGTTACTGCCCTGTACCCATTGTCAGTATCCTAAGACTCATGCTACAATAAAACTCTGGGCCCTGATATAAAGAAAGTTTACTTTCAACTGTATTTCCTTCTGTATTCTTTCAAGCTCCTTCTAACATTTACAGTCAAAGGGAAATTTTTGCTAATGTTCTCCCATGCATTTTGAACTGATGGTCTGCACTTCCACACCTGCATAATCCTATAAAGTTTGAGGAAAAAGGGAATAAACAATGCAGGATCCAAATATTTCTCAATAATGTACACAAAGAACACTTCTGTTCCTTTAACACAAAAGACACCAGCTTTTAGAGAAAACAAATAAAGAATGAAGTGTATTTGTACTTAACCAAATACCCTGGTTCTAGCTACCCAGATAGAGTTTTTCAGGAATATTATCTCTTGCCTTCATAAACTGACTTTTGTTTTTTTTCTCTTTTTTTTACTATAGGGAACTAGAATGTGAGTATGGTTAAAAGCCACATAAAGACATCTTTTTGTAAAATTAACATGCTTGTATTACCCTTTCTCCAAAAATGAGATTTTGATGATAACATCAAGACTTGAAATCTACAGTTGCTTAGCTCTTTATTTCTCTCTCTCTCTCTCTCTCTCTCTCTCTCTCTGTGTGCCTTTCTGTCTCATTTACATTCAGTAAACCCCGTGGTATTGACTTGGGCATATGGCATCATTTGCACCTTCGTTTNGGAGAGGGTCCAGCAGAGAAGACTGAGAGGAGGTATCAATAGATATAAATATCTCAAAGGCAGGCGTCAGGAGAATGGTGCCAGACTCTTTTCAGTGGTGCCCAGTGACAGAAAGAGGAGCAAAAGCCATAAATAAAACACAACAATTTTCACCATGACATGAGGTAGAACTTCTTTACATTAATATGGCACAGCACTGGGACAGGCTAATCAAGAAGGTTGTGGAGTCTCCCTCCTTGTCTGGAGAAATTAAAAACTCACCTGAATACATTCCTATCTCACTTGCTCTGGGTGATGATGCCTTATCAGGGACTGGATGATCTCCAGAGGCCTCTTCCAACTCTAACAGTTATGGGGTTCTGTGAAATTAGGTTTCTCATGTTCCAGTTTTCTTGCTGCTTGTCCCATTTTCTGTTTCCACTATCTTTTCTAAATTGTCAGTCAGTATTTTCAAGAGTCTGTCCTGCACTTTGCTTTTAATTGGCCAATAATGGAGCTGGTATACACGGTCCAAGTACAGTGAAAGCTGATTTACAGGTATGATATGCCAATCCAGACAAGTGTATTTCCTTCTATAAAGTATCCTGGCACTTTTGAAAAGAACAAGCTTTAATCAGTGTTCTAGCTTCATGTATAGTTGTTTTCTATGAGGTAAGCTCTTACTCAAAAATTTTCTGTCTTGTACAGTTTCCCCCAGCAAAATTATTTCTTGTGTCTTTAGAATTACTTAGGGTGGACTGATGGAAGTGACTCCCAAAACACCAAAACCCTTATATCTTCATCCAATACAGACTGGTTCAGTCAAAACAAATTTGGTTTCACATTTTTTATGACAATGTTAAAGCATTTTTAAGAAATAATTGTATTTTTTTTTCTTTATTGTTTTTCTTTTTTGGACTCTTTTTCTTATTTGTCTTTTTTTCCTGTTTCATGTTTAGAGATTTATCTTTGAGAGTTTATTTCTTGCATTTTATGTAATTTAGCTTTTAATTCTGACACCTTTGTCTAAAGTCTAGTTTAATTTTGCATCAAACCAGAGTCTAAAGAACAGATACAACTGGTCTTTCTAGAGTTTTCTGGGGGTCCAGTATAACATTAAAGGAGAGAAAAGAACACTTCATAATTAAAGATAAATGAAAACTGAGAACATAATAGATTGACGAGAGTTAAATTTAAAAAAAAAAAAAAGGAAGAAGAAAAAATGAAGGATCTCACTAAGACTAAAAATATCAGAGATTTCTAAAGGAAAAAAAATTAGCTTAAAATTAGGAAACCTAATTGGAGAGGCAAAATAATATAAGTGTCTCCTAAACTAAGGAATGTCATCTTTAAAATTTAAATGTGTATTTTATGTCTTCTTTTGTTGCTCACATAAGTGTTTAATCTCTTTTTCCCAATCTTTGGAAACACTTTGTTTTACAAACATGGCTGGTTTTGTGACTGTTATTGTTACTGCTTAAAATTTCTTGATCTTTTCTAATATCTTTTTGACAATAGGAGTCTGCAGTTCAGTGGAGCTGTACTGTCATTAGTGCCCCATAACCATATTCAGAAATTCCCAAAGTGTATGTGACAGAGGAAGCAGCCTGTTGACTAATGCACTGATGACATTTATAAAACTTGACTAATAATCTTTCCTATCTAAAATAATTTTTTTTATTATTTCCAAAGTACTTTTGTTTTCAAGTTAAAATGAGTCCATGTTCTTGTTCGATCATTGGGTCACTAAGGTGTATACACTGTGGATGCATATTTTAATTTAACCATGTGTATGTACATTCTTTATTTGTTCATGGAAAGACTCAGCTGTGTAAGTATTGACTACTGTAACTGCATCTAAAACAGGTTTTCTGGTCATTAGTATAAATTAAAACCTCAGTTTCACAGAATTCTTTTTTTCATATTTTTCCATTACACCTTCAAAATTTAAAAACCTGAAGGAAAATATTAAGAAAGTACAAAGGATTTATATTCTGATTATTTGAAAAAGTAATTAAAAGTTAAACTTTAGGTCCCTACATAAATACATGAAAAAATGGCATAATTTCCCTTGAAATTATTTGGTCTACAGCATGATAAGATCAAGATAAATATGTAGTAGTCTGACTTTTCCTCTTCTGAAAACCTGATGTTTAACATTCTTATATGCTCAACTTATTCTGCAGCTTTATTTGGGGTTTAAAATCTGCAAGGTAAATACTCCCTGAATTACAAATATTGTAGTGCTGACAAAGAGACAGAAGGCATATTTCAATTTATTGGTTTGTGCTACTAACCTTTGCTTTGGGAAAATCCTTCATTTATCTGAGCAACAGGCTGGTGCTTCAATACATCTGATATTTGCTGAATTTGAGTGAAAAAATGCACCAAATTGTTTTTACCAATGTGTCACTTAATCTCATTAAGTTTATTTGACAGCAATCCATTAAAATATAGTAAAGGTATACAGGCAGGGTGAGTGAGAATATTGCAAATAAGGGGAAACCATAAAACTTTGTAGTTTAACAAGAGCCTAGTTTTATTTTGATGGGACTCCAGGTGCTGTGAATTTCTCCTTATCCCTAATAGCACTGTTGGTGGATGAACTGTAATTTAAATTTATTCCTCGATGAGTATCCTCACAGGCAATTGCTCTTAGTGCAGTGAGGCCTTTGAAGGCATTGTTTTCAAAATCTGAGTAGCCTTACAGTGCTAGGGCACCAGTCATGTTGCACTCCCTTTCCAGCCCAGAGAGGACAGATTGTTCAAGTATTTGGAACAGGCATACATAGCATCCTACTTTACTATTTATTAGTCAGGAGAAAGAACTTTGCTATGTTGGTCATGAAATTTTCAGTTATTTCATGCATTCACCACATTAAGTCAATATCTTTCTTAGATAACTGTAACATTTTATCTACAGAGATGAACTAAAACTTTACATTTCACTTGAAATTTAGAAGTCATGGGCTTCTAAACAGCTTTTCTTTTTTGTTTTGTTTTAATAAAAGAGAAACTATAATACACAAAATGGATCACATCATTTGGTGCATCAGCTCAGATACTATAAAACTCTGAGAATCTAATACCAAAATTTGGCTATATGATCTTTTTATTCCTCACATTACTTTGGTGATTGCAGAAGTACTGCTGAAAGCAGTTCTTAATATATGTATTTCTTGGA
>VZRX01003038.1:0-182052 GCA_013398075.1 Notiomystis cincta
GGGAGGAGCGGGGCGTTAGCGGGACCTCACCGGGGCTGCGGGCAGGGATAACGTGGGGAGGGCGCGGGAGGCTCCCCGTTCCCTCAGGAGGGGAGGGCCGTGCGTGGCACGGGGCTGCGGGGCCGGCGGTGACCCTGCCCCGCTGTCCCGCAGGGCTGAGCACGGAGAAGGCCGTGGCCTTCACTCGGCGGCTGCGGGCCGAGCCGCAGTTCCTGCTGGCCCAGAACGTGGCCACATGCAACGACCCGCTGGAGGTGTGCCTGCAGCGGCAGGTGGTGCAGGACACCGTGCAGGTGTTCCAGCACGCCGTGCCCGCCGAGGGCAAGCCCGTCACCAACCAGAAGAGCTCCGGTAAGGGCGCTCGGGGCCGGGGGCGGCGTTTGGGGGCTGGCTCCTGACTCTGGTGGTGCTCCTGCGAGCACAGAGCCCTTTGTCCGGTCTTTGGAGCAAAGTCGAGTTCCTGCAGCATCCTCCTGAGTTAATAACACACGTTAGACTTGCAGCGTTTGCCTCTTTTCTCTTCTGCGTGGTGGTAATTGAGATATGTGCTTGCAGTAGAAGATTTCAGAACTCCTTCAGAGCTTTTTTGGTGCTGTGGAAGCCCGGCCAAAGGCTCGAGGCAGAACTGTGTCATGAATCTCGTGGTAAAAGAAATTGTTGTGCAGCTCCTGAGCACAGGCGTTCCAGTTTAATTCGTGTTCCTTTGATCTCTCAGGGAGATGCTGGATCTTTTCCTGCCTCAACGCAATGCGTCTTCCTTTCATGAAGAAATACAACATTGAAGAGTTTGAGTTCAGCCAGTCCTATCTCTTTTTCTGGGATAAGGTACAGTCGTGCAGGTTGTTGTAGGATTGCTTGTGCAATCAGGTGTTAGTGTTGGGACAGAGCTTCTTTTAGGCTGGATTGTTTAAACGTGTATGAGAAGAAACTTTAAAAGTTCTTTTAGAAATGTTTTAAATGCAGGTTGAGCAAAGTGGGACTTTGAGCTTGAGAAGAAGGTTGTCAAGATGTTGATGTTTTAGAGCAGTAAAAGTCTTTTTTTTTCAAGTCTTCTGTATATTTCAGAAGTTACTTGTTGGAGGTTCAGGGGAGACATGCCTGTGGCTCTGAGGTTTCAGTTGTGCTTGTGACCTGATGGGTGAGCTGTGTGCCTGCTTCTCTCCCTAAGGGAAATCAAGCAAATCTAGTACTAGTTTGGGCCAGGCTTCATTGCATAACTTCTGCTTCACATTTCCTGTTCCCCTACCCTCAAGCTCTGTGCTAAGTCACTCCTAAATATTTGTCTGCAACAAAGAATTTTATAGGGTAGCCCCTGGAATGCTGGAGGGGAAAATGAGGACTTCATTGGATGAGCAGAAAAGTGGCTTCATCTATTCTATACTTGCAAAGAGCTGAATACTCAGCAATTAATTAATGCATAACGTGTCAGACTTGAAAGGGTTTTTTTATCTGTGTGTTTCAGGTCGAGCGCTGTTACTACTTCTTAAATGCCTTTGTGGAAACAGCTCAGAAAAAGGAGCCAGTGGAAGGAAGACTGGTGCAATTCCTGCTCTCCAACCCCACGAATGATGGTGGACAGTGGGACATGTTGGTTAACATTATTGGTGAGAGAACTGGTCCCTGAGAGCCCTTGCTGAAATTGCAGCCTGGTTTGAGAAATGGGGAATGGAAGAGAGTAAGAAATGGAGTTTGAGACCTGGGAATTGGCTATGGCACATGATGCCATTAACTCCTGTAATTTTTTTTGTAATTAGAGGTTTTTTTGGGCCAGATTATAAATATTGGGCTTACATCTTGTCAAGCATCACTTTTGCATATTCCTGTTGATAAAAGCTCAGAAGATCAAGAAATAATTAGACAGCCCTGACTTTCCATTTAATAGAAAGCTTCAGTCCCCTTTTCCTCCAGTCATCAACTCAACCCCCTTTATTTATATCCATGTACAAAATCTTTAGGGAACGTGGTAAGGAAGAAGCCACTGCTAGACCTCAGTGTGTCTGCAAAACAGGAGCAAAACTCCTTGGAATTGCAGCCTGGAGTTGGTGTAAAGATCAGTGAGAGGGATTTGATGTGGAATGTGGCAGTGCTGGTCTTACAGAGCTCCAGCAGGAAGGGATCCTACACTGCTGGAGATACTTAATTGCAGCAGCACTTGCCCTCCTGTGTGTTGTGAAACAATGTGACACCTTTGTAAATCAACAAGCCAATAATACAAATTTGGAATCACAAAAGGAATTGGTTTCTTTGAAGCCTGGAGGTTCCTTTTTCCCTCATCCCATTGCTATAAATACTTAATCAGGGCAGAGATTTTGGCTGCTGCTGTTACATCCAGAGCCTTGCTTGGTGAGATCTGAGTGGTGCTGTAATGTAGGAAGCCATTGAGCTGCTGCTGGTGTTTTATAAATGTTGAGGAGGAAAGGAGACTGGGAAGTCAGTTTTAACCTTAGATAAACTACATGGAGTGATTCATAGGAGGCCCAGTTCTTTAGAAGACATTTCAGGAGATTAATTTTAAAGTAATCAAGGTATTTTTTTTTTTTTTTCCTGATGAACAGGACTTCCTAAAGCACTAATTAATTCAGAACTTTTAAGTGTTGAGTTAAATAATACTGAGTGGTTCAGGGATTCTGTGTTCTGGGATCCCTGTGGAATGCAGATCAGAGGTCAAGATTCAGTCACAAATTAAAATGTAAACTTTGAGTACTTGTAACCTTTAAATAAGAGCCTTTCCCTTATAATCTCTGCACAAACCCAAACTCTCTTTATCTTTTACATGGGCATGAGCAGAAGTAGGAGCATCTATTGTGTGAAAAGGCCAATTGCTAACCTGTACTTTACTTCTTTTAGAGAAGTATGGTGTTGTCCCCAAGAAATACTTCCCAGAGTCTCATACCACAGAGGCGACCAGAAGAATGAATGAGATCTTGAATCATAAGGTAAAATTGATTTAGATGATACAACTTAGGGGAGGGGATGTGAATGAACCTGCTCCAAATGTTCCTAGCTACCTTATCCTTATTGATCAAAGTGCTAAGTGCATGTCAGGAACTTAAATTTATTTACAAGCAGCCTGAAGTGTCAGCAAAGTCTGATGTTAATCTTCAAACATGGAGCAGGAAGATGAGATCATGGAAGATGTCCCTTGTCAGGCTCCAGTAGCTTGCAAGTACCTTTTGTGGTTTTAGTAGCAGTTATTCCTAATCCTCAGATTTCCAAAGAAGTTAATTCTTGACATGTGGCTGCTTAAATCTGTTTCTGCAAAACCAGCACATGGTGTCTAGGTGTCTTTTTTCACCCTTTCAGTATCTCATCTCCCTTATGCCAAGGTTTCTAGAGGTGACTGCCAAATTTGGTGGAAAAGATGGAGAGGGAAAAAAATGTATTTTAAAAACACTGCCTGTTAAAAATCAGCTGTCAGTATAGAAGTGCACAGCTTTGTCTGAAGGAAGGTGTTAACTCACTCCCTGAACTGCAGAAATGAATTAGCCTGGGAAGATGCTGGTGTAGGTAGCTAGATGAAAAAGGCTATTAAAACATTTTTTTGCAGTTTGCTACATTTTTTCCAGTTCATGTGCTGCATGCTCAGGGAAAACTGCCTGCTGAAATCCACATAAAAAATTCAAAACATGTGGTGGAACGAACTTGGACACATTAAATGTTGTTAATGTTGTTTTAATCCTGAGCATGGCAAAGCAGCCAGTCCTGAGGGAGCCCCATCACCATTCCTGACCTTATGGATGGTGACACTAATGGGAAGCTTGTGCTGCTCTGACTGCAGCTGTGCATGCTGTGGGGAAATGCCCCTTTCTTTTCATCAGCCAAGGGATCAATTATGCATTAGAATTGCAAAATAAATGTGACGGTATGAAGAAAGTGTGTTCTGAGGTGCTGGTGTGTGTGGATGTTGTGGCATCACTTATAGGACTGAGAGAAATCAAGCCTTAAGAGCTTAATGGCTGCAAGCCTCACTTCAGTGACTGGTAATGGTGATTGAATTGTGACTATTTGTTAATTTTTTGGTGATATTTTACTTCAACAGCATTCAATTATCTTGTTATTTTTAAGTGAATCATTTTCCAACAAAGCTTCTGAAAGGTATTTTAATTTTGAAAACATGTTGTGAAGAGTAAAATAGGTGCTTGAAACAACCAGATGGGAAGTCCTGAAGCTGCTCAGGTGACACCTTTCATACCCTTTATAACAAAGTGACTTTCTCTTCAAACAGATGAGAGAATACTGTTTGAGGCTAAGAAATATGGTGGAAAGTGGAGGAAGCAAAGGAGAACTTTGTGCTGCCATGGACATGATGATAGAAGAGGTAAATAAACTGATGTGACATGAATCTTGGAACACAGGGCTGCAATGGATGAGATTTCTGACTTTTGTTCTGTAGCTGCTTCTTGTTGCTTAACAAAGTGTGCTTGGAGCTGTTCAAGTGAATTTGTTTCGCAGTAGTTTGTTGCTTACCTCATTCTGAGTTTTTCTAATCCTCCCAGACAATTATTTTGAATCCATAGATTTCAGAATGTTGATATTTTACAGACCCTTGCTGTAGGAAAAGCAGCATTTTGTCTCCTGAAAGAACAGAACAGTGGCCTGTCAAGTTCTTATAAATAGCAGGAAAGGTTGAAATTCACTTTCTGATGGCTTTGAATGCAAATCTTGCAGCACAAGTGTTGTGCAAGGATTCCCCACAAGAGAGCAGAAAAGAACCACAAAAGGGAGGTGTCTGCAGGAGGCTGAGTCCAGCTGAGGTCTGATCCTGGGGGGCAGCAGAGGAATGAATTCCAGCCTGGTTTTGGCTGTGAATTGACTCCATCACTGTCAGTGGGTCTGTAGTGACTGAACCTCCTCCTGCTCACACAAATCTACATAATTTTTTTCATTCTGTGCTGCTGAGTTTGATTCTTAAACTGCCAAAAATAACTTAAACTTGAAGCTGTTTTAGTGTGACTGAGTGCATGCACTTAAAAAAAAGTACATATTTAATTTTAATTAACATCCAATGCCAAGTGATCCAGTGGTTAAATGTATGTCTTTGGATGAGTCAAGAAATCAAATGTTTTGGTGTTGTGTGTTAGTTTTTTATGCAATCCATTGAACATCACTGAACCTATCTGTGTAAAATTTTAGGCAGTTCCATATTGATTAATGTGTTGTTTTGGAGTTTGGAAATTAACCTTTGCACTTCATTGTAAAATTCTGTAGCTTCTTTTTATCTAATTTTAAGGTTAAGTTAAAAGGAGAAAACTGATTGGTATTCCTTGGGTTTCATGAAAACCATTGTGAAATTCATGCTTTAAAATGATGTGCTTTGAGCCTACCCCAGAATGTTGCCAATTAGCACTTAGCTCAAAGGGGAATTAATGTAACTTACATGCAGTGTGTGTCCAAAAGCCCTTGGGGGATTCTACAGCAGACACCAAACACTTCTAGAGATGGTCATTCTTAGGGCAGTGACACAGAGCTCACTGCTAAATGTTTCTTCATTTATTTAGAGCCTCTTGCCCTCTGACAAGAGAACTGACATGGGAGGTTCTTCACTGATTACAGTTCTGTAAAAGATTGTGCTTAGTTCTCTGATGTTAACACTCCATTTTCTTCTGCAGTGGTGGAGGTGCTTTGCATGTGTTTGGATGTGTGTAAGTGGTATTGCCTCAGTGTTTTTGTGGCAAAGCAGAGCTTGGGTTTGTTCTGGGAGGTTCCATTTGCATAGCAAATCTTGTTTTGCTCCCTCTGGGAGCAGCACTGGAGCTGAAATGGGGCACTTGTTGTGGAACACAGGATTAAATATTCACTCCAGAACTGTATAAACATTCTTATCAAACCAGTGCACAGCAGGTCAGAAGCTGAAATCAGTGCAGTTCGTGCGATAGGATTTTTCTTCCTTTACTGTTCTCTGTAGACTCTTCCTTATCAGGAGTGTCATCCTTTTCCCCTCCTCATTCATTTTGGGGTTTAGCACAAGCCACTTTATCTTTGCCTTATCTTGGTTCTAGTTGTCTCCAGGGCAATGTAAGTCACCTTTTAGTTTAAATAGGCTTATTTTATTTATTGATAGAGGAAGCTTGTGAGATACGAAAAGAGGGCCTATGTTGGGTGTGGTGGCAAAACAATTGAGGGAGGCCATTCCAGGCCTCTGTTCACTGGAGACTTCTGTCTCCATCATTTTCCTTCCTCTGGCTGGAGCCCATTTGGTTGCTGCTCTCCTTTTAGGCTTTTTTGTTGCTTATTTTGTGTTCAGGGCCTCATCTCAGCGCTTGTGGTTATCTGAGGTAATGTGGGTGTAGCAAGCAAATGGTACCTTTTGTGCAGTCTGTGCAAAATTAAATATTTATAGTAGTTCAGGGGTTTACATTTGCTCTTTACCATATTTATTGAGAAATGTGTGAGTTCCTGCAGTAGAAGCCTTATGCCCACACCCTTGTTTCAACCTGTAATTAATCTTTTCACTTGTTTTCTTAAATTGCTTGGAGCAAGAACACCTTTACTTAGCAGGAACACTGCACTCCTTTTGCTGTAAGCACAAAGAGCACGTTAACATAAAGCCAGTTCTTATGGAACCTTAGGATCAGCTCCAGAAGGAGTTAAATCAGCTTTGGGAAAGGTGTTGTGCCTACTCTGCTGTGTAAGTGTGAAGACTGCTGGGCTGGGAAAGCTGGCCCAGACCACAGGACCTGGATCCCAGTGCAGAAGGTGCAGCTGAGATTTGACTCCCTCTCCTCTTTAAATAACCTGATGGTTCCTTGCAAGGAAGAGACTCGTGCTCAGGACATGGGCAGAGCTGAAGATGAGTGTCAGCTGAAATAAAACAGATTCAAACCTGTTTAACTGTGATTAAATTCCCTGTCCCCAGAGTACCTGTGGCAGGTCCTGCTCAGTATCTCTAAAGACACTCATGTTGTTACACTGCCAGGGTTGGCACATTTTCTGATAAGCCCTGTGAGAAAGTACAGTAGTGGTTCTGACGTGCAGTTTCATATTCTGATTTACAGGGAGAGTGATGACTTGAACTGGTCAACTTTTTGTGCTAAAAATCCAAAGATAGCTGCCAGCTGCAAAGGATGTCACAGGCAGCAGGCAGGGAGCTGGAATTAAATTGCATAACCTGCCAGCTCAGCCCTAAACAGAGATGTTGTTAAATGTATTAAAACAGATGAGGAGATTATTTTGGGCTTTTGAAAAGAAGCAAAGGCCCATCTTTGAAATCCAAATGAACATTACTGTAAAAAATGAATTAGTACAGGGGAAACACTGGGATAAAATGCTCATGTCAAAAGGTCTGGTTTGTCTCTGCTTGGGGCAAACCACCTGGTAGAACAGGTGATGCTGAGAATCAATTTGATAAAGTTTCTCTTGTTGGAGGAGCTTCAGAATTACTTATGAAATGTTGTAATGAGGCTGGGCAGTGTCCTGGTTTTTGCTTTGGGCTGCTGCATTCCTAGGAATTTATAAGCTTCTATTTTGTCTGGTGGTTTTCCTGAGAACATGGAGTGTGAGAGTGGAGAGAGAATCTCTGCTGATTTTCCTGAGGCCTTTCAGATTGGTTTTGAGCTGCTGAAACACCCAGATTTCAAGAGCTGACTGCAGATAATTGCTGTGTGTGCTTACTCACGTGTTCAAAGGTGACCGTTTAGATCCCGTTTCTCCAGCTGGTTCTCACATGGAGAAATCCATGCTCCAGTGGCATTGCTGTGGTAGGAGAGGCACACCTGCATGTTACAGCAGGCTCACAGCTGTTTGCTTCTCTGGGCAGGTATTCAGAATAGTGAGCACTTGCCTGGGCAGCCCTCCGGAGACTTTCTGCTGGGAGTTCCGGGATAAGGAGAAGAACTACCACAAATACGGCCCCATGACCCCGGTGCAGTTCTACAACGAGCATGTGAAGCCTTACTTCAACATGGAGGACAAGGTTGGGCATGCTGAAAGCTTTCCAAGACATTTTTTTGGCTGCTAACCCACTTATTTTCCACTGTTGCCAGTGTCTGTCCCCCTTGTAGCTGGAGCACGTGGGATGGGCACGGTTTGCCCAAGTCAGTGTGTTTATTCTCCCTGTTGTGCTGTTTGTGCTCTACCCTTCAATTATCTGGGATCTTGTGTTGCAGTCCATGATGGTTTTGTAATGATAAAATATGCAATGATCTAATCAGTTGTAATATGTCATGAGGCAGACATTAGAGAAGGAATAACATGCAGAGCTGCTCTGCCACAGTTACGAGGTGAACTTGTGAAATAAAACAAAAAAAAACCCCAACAAACACAAACCTTAAAAAACCTGTTATTTCAGCCAAGTGGCTTGTTTGCTGACGGAGCAGACAGATGGCTGGGACAAAAGCCATTCCCTGAACTCCTCCTAGATTCACTCCTCAAAGATTTCAGTTGTTTTGCACCTGATTTTATGACCTCTTGGGTTTTGGCAGATTTGTCTAGTGAATGATCCTCGGCCCCAGAATCCCTACAACAGGCTCTACACAGTGGAGTACCTGGGCAACATGGCTGGAGGGAGGAAAACTCTCTACAACAACCAGCCCGTGGAGGTCTTGAAGAAATTGGCTGCAGCATCTATTAAGGATGGCGAGGTGGGCTTGGTTTCTCTTGGTGGGTGGCACAGTGCAGCCCATGCTGTGTAAAGTTCCTGAGATTTGACCCAGACATGACCCTTCCTTCTCTTTGCAGGCTGTGTGGTTTGGCTGTGACGTGGCAAAGCACTTCTATGGCAAGCTGGGAATCAATGACCTGAATATGTGAGTGGAGAATCAAACCAGGATGTCATTTGGGATACTCAGTGAGGACATGAACAGTCCTCGAGCTGATTTGTACATACTTTGGATTATATATCCCAAAAGAGTATGTCTAAGTAATTCAGCAGCAACCAATTTTTTTACTTGATAGGTTAATCTGAATCCTTTAAAGATGCGCTATGAATAATTGTTAAATATTCTTACTTATTTAAATATCTAATATATGATGGGAGAAACTCCTAAAGGGGATCAGGTTTTGCATTTATTCTGACATTAAAATTGATTCAGCTTGTATGCCTGTGCAGTGGCTCTTGGCACAGGGCAGGCTCCTGATTCCCTGACTTAGTCACAACTCTCCCTGCATCCTTTCTCATGTGGCTTATTTGGCTTTCTGCTAGATTTAATCATGAGCTGGTGTTTGGTGTCTCCATCAAGAACATGAACAAAGCAGAACGATTGATCTTTGGAGAGTCCCTGATGACCCATGCCATGGTCCTGACAGCTGTCACTGAGAAGGTAGAGTCTCCCTCCTGGAGTTCTGGTGCTGCCAGGGATGTGTTGGAATATCCTGGCAGCTTCTTTGGGTCCTGAGCTCGCTCAGAATGTGCCACAACCCCCTGGTGCACAAGGCCTGGTTGTTTATTCCCTTTGTGTTGTTTGTGTCTGAGTGTTCAGAACTATAAATACTTAACAAGGAGGGAAGAATTTCAGACATGTCAAAGGACTTCTTTCCTTTTACCCACAAACTTTGATTGGACAACCACTGCATGGTTAGTCCAGGCTGGTTTAGAGCTTGAAGCTCCTGTTAAAATGCTGGTGGGAGGCACTTTGCAGCAGTGTTAACCTCCTGCAGCTCCCTGGTATGTGATCTCTCTGACCTCTAATTAGGGAAGGGAAATGATGTCCAGCATAGCTCTGTGGCAAACAGCAGGCTGAAATGAATCCACAGCTAGATCTGCTCCTGGCACCATAACAAAGCACATAATGAAGTAAAAAGAACCATGTAAAAACTTACAGCTCGGGGTTATCTGCAAAGTGGATGTTTCCATTTATTTCCAGAAGTTGTCATTATGAAAGTTTCTTTGAAGTGATCTCTTCCTGTCCAGCTTGACCTTGGCTTGAGGAATAACAGCTTGCACAGCACTGAACAAGTTTGCCTGAGCTGTGGAGTTTTGAGACTTGAGATGGAACTGCTGAGTCATAAGAATGTTCCAAGTTACTTTTTACAGCTCAATATAATTTTTTCCTGTTTTCTGCATTCTGGGCTCTTAATGCTTCCATTGTGCATCAGATTGCACGAACACTTCTCTAAATACCTGACTGAAAAACAAGGAAAGCTTTGTAGTTGATACTTCTTAAAAAACCTTAATCTGAAGGGGTTTTGAGAAACTGACTTGTAACATGTAATATTTTGGTTTTACTTGCTTTTTTTATAAAAAGGCTTTGAAGATTAAAAAAAATTATGTGAATTAAATACACCTTTTGGTTAAAAAATTGCTCTACATGAATGTGCTTCTCCCAGTTTCCCTCTGAGACCATCCAGAATTGACATCCTTGGTCTGGGAGCTCTTCTTGAGTGTCTCATTTTAAGGGACTGTTCTCTCTTTTCAAGGGAGAATAGAAACATTACAACAATTATTCTATTGAATATTAAAAATAGATTTATGAGATGTTTTTCAGGTTGGGTTTTTGTATTAAAATATTTTAGTTGCAAAGTGCCAGACTGGGAGCTGTGTCCTTCAGCTGGATTCTTCAAGGGTTTGCCCTTGCTCTTACTAATGCTGTTCTGAATTCTGACAGTTTCTTGTTTTTTAACTCTGATTCCCAGTTCAGGCAAGTTGTGCATCCTGTATTTAATTTCCCCCATGCCCTGATGGGGGAGATTAGGGACAGCAGCTTAAATTCTGTTTCTAATCCAAACTAGAATTTAGTTAAATTTCAACTTCCTGATAAAATAAATATTGATTGCAGGCTCTCTTCTTGACCACATTTCCTCATATTTTATATAAGTAGGTAGGTGAATATTTTATAAATTGTCATTTCTCCAGCCATTAGCAAGGAACCATTGGGACTCTCAGGAGAGGAGCTCTGTGTTTTCCTGGTGCTGGATTTGGATGTGGCTGCTCAGGTGTGGCCTCTCCTTCACCACTGAATGTCATGGGCTTCTCTTGTCACAGGATGGGCAAGAAGATGCATTTGAAAAATGGAGAGTGGAAAACTCCTGGGGTGAAGACCGTGGCAATAAAGGTAATTTAGTCATGGGAACAGTAAGCTGAATGTTTGGAAATAAGAATGTGGAGGGGACAATCCAATAACCAAACTGGTTTGTGTATGGAAAGTGTGGGAAGATATTGATAGGCTTTATCAAAAGCTCATATTTTATTAAACTTTAATTCCTGCATTATCAATTTTTGTTAAGGTTGTTCAGTTTATTGCAGGAAAGCTGCTGATACTCTTAAGCCTTGATATCAGTTTGCTGTTGATCCCAAGTCAATTCCCAGCTATTATCCCTGCCAAAAACCCCAGCAGCTGCAGGAGTTTGCTCTCCCTCTCTCACACTGGTGAGAACCTTGGCTGTTTTGTTGCTCATAATCCTTTGCTACAGAACACAAGTGTGGAAAATCTGGTAGCATGAGTCCAAAACCATGGTGGCACTTGTCCTGTGAGATACCAGGAACTCCTGTGGATCTGTAACCAATCTGGTCATAAAGGGACAATGGATAAAAGTTTGGCAGTACCAATAAAATAGGATCATTTCCAAGGACTGCACTGTACAGGAATGCTTTTTCCTTCCAGTACAAAAGGAGAAATAAAGGCTTCACTGCACCATTTTTAAATGTACTAAAGCTTTTGGTGGCTAGACTTTAATCTGTGCTCTGCACATGGGGCTCATGCTGGCTGTGATATTGAATAACCTTCCTGAGCCATGTGTGCAACTGAAGTGGGTTTTGTTTTCTTTTAAAGCCCTGTTTATCAATCACTGCAAGGCTTTGCTTACTGATTCTGTAGATGAGGAAATGAGGGCATGGCTGGTCCCAGCTTGTGCTGTGAACAGCTGCAGTGCAAACTCTTCTGACTCCAACAGCTGGCTGTGAAAGAAAAATTTAAAAAATCTTAATTCTGGTTGCCTTTTGGAAGCTGTGCCAGAGCCTGACATGCAGCTCCCCCTCCTGTGCTCCTCCCTGGTGTGACAGGCACTGGGACACAAAATCCAGTCCTTGCTGTGTTTCTGCTTGTGCTGGGGGTTCTCCATGAACTTGTTTTCTGTTGCTGCTGTCCCAGCTGCCCTGTTGGGACACTTTGGCTCTGAGGGCTGTGCCAGGGCCCTGTGCCAGCCTGGTGTGGCACCTGGCAGCAGTATGGACACCACCCTGAGTCACTGCTCAGAGCTGGTTTAGTAGATTGCTTCCAGTTAATTCCCTGCTCATGGAAACTGGAAATGACCCCAGGGTGTTTCTCAGCTGGTCTGAGGGGCAGCTCTGAGCTCCCCAGCCCTTGGTGAGTGGGGCTGGTGGTGTGAGAGCATCCCTGCTTTGCCCTGCCAAGGTCAGGCAGCTTTTCCTACATGGAATGGAGGGGAACTCCATGAATTCTGTCATCTCCTGAGTGAGACAGGCAGGATCTGGGCTCAGCTATGGCACAGCCTCAGTGGTGTGTGCCAGCCCACACTGTGTGTCCCAGGGAGGAACAGTCATTGCTGGCCGCATTTTTCTGCTGCATGTTAATCCCAAATGTTGTGCTTGTAAGATTTGGTGTGGCAGAACTTTCCCAGGATGTCTTAGTTTTCTTCTGGGAATAGATTATTTTTGGAGAACTCTGTTTTAGGATGTGGTCTTATTTATAAGCTTTTCAGTAATATTAACAACTTAGAGGAGAACAGTCTTCTTGGAAAAGTGTTTCAATTTATGTTGTGGCCTCTTGGTCTTGCAATAGTTTGTGTTCTGAGTTAACTGTGTCCACTCACAACAAAGCATTCCAATAAAAATCTTCAGGCTTGACAAAACAACGAAGCTGTTGACATCCAGCCTTCAAGGCTCAGCAACATGGCAGCAGTAAGATGTTCTTTGGAATGTTGGATTAAATAAAGAAGCCAAGTCAATGCTGAGGTTACATCAAAAGCACAGGGCAGCAGCTGAACCCTGACACTGCTGCAAGTGGTACCTGTTGGGCTGGCACTGAGCTGTGGCATTTCTGTGCTGCAGCATCCAAATCCACACTCACTTTTCAAGAATGAGTTCTAGAGCCATGTAAGAGGAACTGGTTGTTCCCTTGAAATAAAATAGGACCCCAGAGTGACTTGAGTGAACCCTGCCCTGCCTTGTCCCTGTGCCATCTGTGTGGCCTTGCAGGGCGACTCACTGTCCCTTATCTGCTTTGTACCAGGGGACAGCACAGTCTCTGGAAAGTTTTGCTCCCTGACTGTGCTTTGTTTTGCCCAGGGAGTTGTGTGGAAAAAGTGCCTTGACAGAAAATCCCATCCGAAGTAGGAAGCTTGAGTCTATTTCAGACTGCTTTTTTTTCAGGGAGGTGAATCCCTGAATGATTTTCTTGGGTGTGACCAAACAAGCTGCTCTGGAGCAAAAGGCACTTGGACATGTCCTCCAGGGCTCCTTCCCAACCACTAGAGGAGGTAACTGAGAGTCACTGAATCATTTAGGTTGGAAAAGCCCTTTTAAGGTCCAAAAGAGTCCAACTGTTGACCCAGCACTGCCAAGTTTCCACTGAACCATGTCCCCAAATGTCACATCTACACATCATTTAAATCCCTTCAGGGACTATGACTCAATTTGATGGGGTTTCTTCTCCTTCCTGCCCTGATTTTTCGCTCTTCAGTGTCCAGTAGTAGCTGTGTAGGAGGGTGAGGACTCAGAGTTTGTCTGAGCTGTCTTGCTGTGCCACTGAGTCTGTGTCTCACTGTGATAAGAGTTGAGATTTTTATCTTATCTGCCTTGTAGAGGAATTGGGAAGCTGTGCTTGGGTAAGTCCAGCACAAGAAACCAGAGTCCACATCAGTGAAGGGTCAGCCAAGAATGATGCTAAACTTGGCACATCCCAGCTGAGGCCCAGTTGGGTGTGGAGGATACCAGTAAGCCCCAACTCCCAGGATTTCTTGGACAGGCTGATCAAGGGTCCAGCCTGCAACAAAACACCAGGGACTGGACTTGAGTCATTGAACAGTGAGCAAACAAATGACTTTTTTGTGGGGAAAGAGCAGTCTTTTTTCATGTGGGGTCTGTCTGACTGTGTTCCAAGTAGAGTCCAAGGTGCTGGGTGCCACCTGTTTCCCCTGACTGGAATGGTGCAAGACTGGAAAGATTGGGAATTATGGGATGGAATCAGTTATATGTTCACACTCCAGAGAGGCAGAACTGAAATTTTGTGATAGTGCTTATCTTGGAGAAAGGGAACACCTTTGAACCAGCCCAGCTTTGCCTCTCCTGAATATTTAGTAATTACATTTCTGTCTGTTGTGTAAGTGTTTCTGGAACCCTGTGTGTTTTTCCTCAAGGAACGAACACAGCTGCTGACAAACATTGCTTGTTTTCTGAGGTAAAAAAAGTCACTTCCCAATCAAATATTTCCTTTCTGTTTTATTGGCACTTTTTCAGCCACACAGGCAAGTTGAATTATTCTGAGTACTCCTTTGTTCTGGAGACACACAGGACGTTATCACCTGACTTTGAACCCAGCTTATCCCATCGGATGTCTTTTTTTAAAAGCAAGGAAGAGGGGAGTACTAAATCACACTGTGGAGAGGGGTCCATCTGCTTGTTTTGGCATGAAAAGAGCTTTTTTTAGGGTACATCCCCAGCTAGAAGTCAGCTCCCTCTGGGCTTTTCATATCTTGTATTGGCTGTGCTCTCCTGCAGGAAGGCATTTCAAGGGTTTAGGCACCCAGTGTTTGTGCATCCCCGTGACAGGGGCACTGTTCATTTGCTCTCCCTGTGGCTTCCCCAGGGCCCTCTGGGGACTTTGAGGGACTCTCCAGGTGTCTGGGGCATGTCTGTGTGTGGGTCTGCACTGGCCAGGCCTCCCCAGAGAGTGACCTGAGTTATTTGCATGTTCTGGAGTCGTGCTCGGCGCTTCCTGCGCGCTCAGACGCCGCGATCCCAATCGGCTCTGAGGGACAGGATGTCAGAGGCAGAGTTCATTAATCCTCTCAGGGTGCAATTACTTGTTGGCTCTTGGGAGTGAGAGGTTTTTGTGTGTCCCAAGAACTCATATCCTGAAGAGAGGATAATCAAGGCAGCTCCCTCTGGCAGTGTTTCCAAAATGGCTTCTAGCTCAGGTTACAGTTGATAGGGGTTTTAATTTATGGGATTATCTGATCTCTTGCTTTAGAAACAAGATGGTGGAGATAGATGCATTTATTGTCCATATTCTTTGGACATTTTCTTGTTTCATTTGATTGTGTGATGATACTGTATAAGGACACGAGGAACTTTATTACATAAAGCCTTCTCATCTGTCTCCTAAATGCTTCCTTTCTCCCAGCCACTCTTATTTCCAGTTCACCTGGAATAGCTTGTTTCCAATGCTAGCTCTGCTAAAACCTCTAAAGTGACTTCCCTCACTCCCAGTTCAAAGGGTGTTCACTGTAATTTTCATATTAAGGGAGAAAATTAAGATTTGGTTCAGCCTAAGTGTGATTTGAATTGCTTTGAGGAAAGCAGTGGCTGCCTCTTACTGCAAAAACTAAACCAAGAAGGTTTTCTTAAAACAGATTGATACTCACCTGGAAAATCCTAAAGCCTCAAATAGATTCAAATAATTTTACATTCTGCCTTAAAAGCCTGGAAGGCTTTGCAATTCCCTTGAGTATTCTCAATGCCCATTTTAAGAGAGCAGACATAAATTATGGATATTCTGGGTCTTGTTTTTCCTAGTGGGCTTCTCGCTTGACCTTTCAGCGCACCCAGAGCACATCCTGTGTGTTAACTTCCTCGAGATATTTTCTGTGTGTGTTTGGAGAGATAACCAGCGTGGCCAGGCCCTGTTTAACACATCATTCCTAGGTGAGGCTGCTCTGTGGCTGCTTTGCTGCAGTGCCTCTGTGCTGTGATGCTGTTTGCCCCCAGGTTACCTGATCATGACCGACGACTGGTTCTCCGAGTACGTGTACGAGGTGGTGGTGGACAAGAAGCACGTGCCCGATGAGATCCTGGCCGTGATGCAGCAGGAGCCCATTGTTCTGCCAGCCTGGGACCCCATGGGGGCTTTGGCCAAGTGAAGCACAGAGCATTTGCCTCCTCATGGCCATCAGAAGTAGCTGCAATAGAGAATTCCAGTGGTCGGAAGCCATAGCCAAACGACAACGAGACCGAGCCCTCAGCCTGGTCCCTATTCCTGAAATGTAAGTTAAGGATCCTTGGGAAATAGCGCTTTACTGGTCCAAGCTCTCAGACAGGCTGCTCCAAAACTCAAAAGGGAAAAGAAAAAAGAACAGCAAAACCCTCAGAATGAAAGCAGATGATAAGTGCTGTCAATGGCAGTTTGATTTTACCCTCAATTTCTAATGCGAATCAGAGTAGTAATGTAGTAAAATTCTTTTTCCCTAGGAAAAAATGGGCATTAAAGGCCCTTTAGAATTAATAGTTAGGTGATTGTTAGAGCAAACATCTTGAGATAATTAACCAATTATGGTCTGACTTGTCCTATAAAAGAACTCCCCAAAAGTATTTTATATATTTGCATTTTTAGTTTTGCTGAAGTTTTGGAGGGGACATATGAATTTGAAACTGCTAAAAATGACCTTTGGAAAATTTTCTCTTCCAGCAGAATTGGGGAAGGGGAACGGTTTCCTTGAGGTATCCAGTTCCACTTGGTTTTATTCTTCCATTATTGAGCTGGGACTGGATAACCCCCCCAAGGGTCAGTGCTATGTCTGTGTGCACAGGAGCGCTATTTTTCAGTTATTTTAGCAAGAACAACCATAAATATGTTCACAGGTGGAGTTAGTGTCATGCTCAACAGAAAACCAACGTTTTAATTGCTGCATTTTATTTGGTTGTTTTAAAAAACAAGATGGTGCTATGAAGCTTTTGAATAAACACTTTCTAAAGTGGCTGGGACAGTTCTGGTTTCTTTTCTTGAAGAGGTGCACGGAGCTGATGGACTGGGAAGATGTTGGTGTGAGCTGCAATGAGGGTGTGGTGCCTCCATCACAGACCTTTAACACAGGCTACAGAAGTGTCAGAAATGGCACTGGTGCAGCTGATCCTCCTTTGGGCAGGGGGATGGACCAGATGATCCTCCAGGGACCCTTTTGGGGTCTCATGCACAATTTCCACTTCATGCTGGCACTTGAATGAAGGGAAGCAAACAGTGCTTGTACTCCCTGGTGGCTCTGACACGGAGCCAGATCTCTTGGAAAGCTGTGCTATGCACAATATTTTCTTTATGACTAATGCATGTGTTGTTTTGGGGGCTTTTTCCTCCTCCAAAAGGTCAGTAATTTTAGTCTTTCAAGACCTTTCTACTTAAGGCTTTAACACCAGTTCTTGTGTTTCCTCTGTGCTGTCTATGAGTGTGATAGCAGCCAAGGAGAATTAACTTTTTCTCTGGAGTTTAACTGGCATTTTTGTTGCTGGTGGTAGCACTGATGAGGATTGAGCTTGATAAACTCAAAACTGATTCCAAGCCAGTTTTTCTCAGCTTCAGTATTTTAAAGTATAGTCCAGCCTGGGCTTATCTCCCCAGTTCTTGCCCAGATATTTCCCTGTACACTTTATACAATTGTATTGTGGTTTTTTTCCCTCTCCTTCAAATAAGCACAGAAAATCCACATGGCTGAAGCACGTTATGGGGAATGAGGCCCATCTGGCAGCAACACTTCTGCCTTTATGCCCTGCAATTTTCTGAGTTCTTTCCAAGTGGAATTGGGAAAGGGGAGAGGGAATGCAGATGCCAAGGTGAGAGCTGTGGTTTTTCCACTGTGAGGACTCTGGGGCAGTTGAACAAAGTGTTCTGAGGTTTGTGCTGGTGCCACCAAGTCGAGGATACTCCTCTGCCTTTGGGAGAAGAGCCATGGAAACCCTGGTAAGGATTGGAACCTGCAGCCCTTGTCACCCATAAACTAGACCCAGGTAGCTGGAGGTGTTTTTGACCTGTGGTTTGAAATGTGGGTAAAATCTGTGGATAAAATGATCCCCCATGAACAGCTCCTGCTGCTGTGACTTTTACTGGGTCTCTCTGCCCTTTTGTCCTGAGGGAAAATTCACTGATGAGATCAGCAGCCCTCAGGTAAGGCTGGAGAGAGCTGGGTGATGATTGAGCTGCCGTGTGCTCCCTCCTGAGCCCGAGGAAGTTCTCAGGGTCCTGCACAGCACCAGGCCCAGCTGGACCCAGAGCAGCCTCAGTCTCTTCCCAGGTGTGTGGGAGAGTTCACAGCAGGGATTGTCCCAGCACTTCTCCAGAGTGTGTGGTGCAGGAACAGGCCACTTAACCCCTGTCAGTTCACAGGAAATGGTTCAGAGATGATAAACAATTAAACTCTTTCCAATATAATAATGTGGAATAATGTGGGAATAAGCCTGGCTTGCTGCAGGTTGTCACTCAGCAAAGAAAGCTCAGTGTCTTATGAACTGTAAATCCAGACTACAAAGTAATTAACATAAAACTGCTAAAAAGGTGTTTGGGTTAGAATAAAACCAAACAATTNGCTGAGGAACGAGGAACCAGCTGACAGTTTCCTTTTCCAGTTTGTCAACAAAACCATGCAGTTTTCAGGTGAGAATTCAAAGAGTTCCCCTGACAGGTGGCAAATACGCACAGATAATGTTCTGAAAGTCCACTCTCAGATTGAATCAAGTGGCAGAAAATAACAACAATTCCTAATGAAGAAATTTTGGAGAGGTTGTGTAGTGGTGGTTTGTGGGTTCTAGGAATCAGATTTCTCCATTGGAATGTGCTCTTAAAACAGTTGTAGTGGAAATAACAAAACCTCTCCAAAACTCATCCAACTCCCAGATGTGCAGCCCAACACAGTGTGGAAAATAGCAGGGAAGGACAATCAGAATTCCTTTTATCTCAAAGCCAATTGTAATAGCTTCTAAATGTAGCCTGATTTGCTAACTAAGGAAAGATGGGGACAAACAAATAGTGCAAGATTTGTGTTATTTGGAAAATAGTTCCAATCCTTTTATTGGCAGTGAATCAGAGACACTTGCAGAGCTATTACTGATCTCATAGTACAGTTGGTACTACTTTTATGAGGTCATTTGAGTGATGATTCCCATCTTTGTGCTGGAATCTGCAGCTGTTTTATCTTTGTGTCTTGCATAAAGTCCATTTTCTTTCTCCTTTTTTTTTTCCATACATCCCCTAAATCATGAGAATTTTGCCCACCCATGCCCAGAAGATTTCAGGAGGTTCTGGAGCTGGCTCAGTACAGCCCTGGAAGTTTTTCACATTTGAGATAAATAAGGTGCTATAAGGTAAAGGGAAGCTTTGCCTGAAATCTCCAGTCTGTTATTTCTATTATGTCCCAAAGGCTCCAGACCATTTGGCAAGAAAATCAAAACAAAAAAAGCCAACACAACAAAACCAAAATCCAACAACTGCTGCAGAAGGCATTAATGAAAAAACACCTGAACAAAAAGGCCCAGATAAGGCATGAAAAGAACCTGCTGTAAACAGAGACTGAGATGGAGAAAAACCTCATGATCCCTCTAAAATTTTTAAAAGCCCAAGATATAATTATGTAAAGAGCAGAAGGGCTCTCAATAGAAAGAATTTATTTCTTGTAAAGGGGTAGAAAAAGTGAGTTTGGAAAATCCCTTTCCAGCAGTAATGAGAGCTGGGAGTCTGCATGGAAAGCAAAGGTGCAGATTCCTTGTGCCACCCATCCTCTCGAGAAAGAGAAAATCCTGCTCTCCAGAGCACAGGGTCTGAGCCACAGCTGGATATTTACACATTAAAACACTCTGCTGTGACCTCCAGAGAGCTTTGGTGAGTGGGGAAAGGCAGAATCTGTCCTTGCAAACCTTCTGAAGGACAAAACAGAGGGCAGGTTGTGGGGGGACATCACACACGAGGACCCAGACTGCTGGGGCTTTTCCTGCCCAGTCCTGATTATTTTGGAAAGCAGGACACAGGAGGCAGATATTGCTATTTGCACTAAAACATCAGTGAATTCCTAAAGCAAGTGAAGGAAAAAAGCTCAGTTTGACGACACAGCCTTAACACAACGCCCAGGGGAGTTAATGGGAAAAAATCCTGGCTCTAATTCGTGTCCCTCGTGTAACTGCAATGCCCGAGCTCTCCTTGAGATGGTGCAGGTGCCTCGCCCTGCCCAGCTCGGGCTCTGTCAGGGACAGCAAAGGGAAGTGCAAATTACAGCTCTTCAGTTCTCAGTTTATTTTATTTTCTGTAGTTTATTTTCTTCTGTGGAAGAAGTCTGTGAAAACTGGCAACTGCTTACAGCAAACCTGCTGCTGGTCAAACCATCAGCTGCTCTTACTTGTCCCTATTCTGCTTTTCCATCTTTTTTTTTTCCCCCCTAAATCTGCCACCTAAACTATGGCATTGACCTGTGATTTATGACTTTTTATAAACAAGTCGTGAAGTGCAGGAATGAAGAAATCCTGGATGAAAAACACTGGAGAAGAAAACACGTCAGAAGTGGAGTGAGTTATTTGGAGTAGTGGTAGGAAGAAAAGAAATTACTTGTTGAGCTTATTGAGGCAGCAAAACACTTTAAAAGAATTTGTGCTTCGAACTTTAAAACAAAACTAAACCTGATTTCTTTATTAAAATAATGCAGCTATTCAGCATTATTGAAAAGAAATTATTCTTTTCAAGCCCTTTTATTGTGATAATATCCCAGTTCTTCCTATTCCCTGTAATCTACTCCTATAAATTTATAATTCCCTGACTCCCTCAGAAGTTTGCTGTGTCCCTCCTCATCCCCATGGTGTTGTTTATATTTATAACAACATCCAGCAAAGCTGTCCCTAACCAGGAAAGCTTCCCTTCCTCCTGCCTCTGCCTTCATTGGATCCTGCTCGGAGCAGAGCAGGCGAAGGCAGCCACCCACCTCTAGGAGGAAAACTGAGCTGCAGCCCTGGTGAAACATAAAGTTTATTTGACCAAAGTGACGCAAAAATTCTTAAAGAGCTCTTTGGCAGCAGATTATCTGGAAATCAGACCATGTGAGGGGGGCTGGGGTACAAAAACCTGCCCAGGATGCTGAGTTGCCCACAGGCTGAGCTCCCCAGGCTGAAGTAAATGTGGGTGAAGGGGACTCGAGCTTGGACCTCTCCAAGGGAAGCGCTCCGGACCGACCCCAGCCACAGGTACTTTGTAATTTTGTCTTTCACACAGCGCTGTCTGAAGCACTTTTATGAAATTCAGGCAGGCTCTGCTCCTCAGAGCTGACCCCCTGCAGCAGCAGGAGTTTCATTAACTTTCCCTCCTCGTTGTCTCTTTCCACTTCGCTTATAAAATCTGAAATATGAACGACAGGCTAAGAGCTGCACTCCAGGTTTTGTTTGTTTTTAAATCGGCTTTAAGGTCTTTGACAATTTCTGAAACGTTGTGCATCTGACAAAGCTTGGGGGCAAAGAAAGATACATTAATTTTAGTTTTAGTTTTCCTTGGGTTTGTAAAACTTTTAGTGCCTTTTATTTCTTTTCTGCTGTTCCATGCTCTACTCTGTCGTGTTCAGGCACTTGTCCAGCAGTTATGAATGTTGGGAGTCGAGTGCCTGTAGCAGAACATGTTCTGACAATCTAAACTTCAGAGTTTTGGCAGCCCACATAACTGCATTACAGATGTAAAGTTATTTAAAGCTTACAAAAAAGAATTCAACTATAAGGAAAAGTGAAGGAAAGCAGCAGAATCTGAAGGAAAAAAACGAAAAAATAAGCAATTTAAGCTGTTATTTATTTTGAAAGGGTGAAGTGAGCTTTATTAACCATATTAAGTTATATTTTAAAAGGTAAATGGTTCCAGCACAGTAAATTATTGAACTCAATGGGACAGATTTATTGCAAGTAATAAATCTGAAGAGCATGTCCTATGTATTTATAGTCAATCACGTTTACTGAAACCAACTGGTTTGCTGGGTTAGTTTGCTAAGAAATATGGAGTTTAATTAAGGAATGCAGAGCAACTGAATGTATAAATAGGCAGGGAAAACATGTTTTGATATGTTAAGAAAGCCTGGGGGGAAAAGGATCAGGCATTTAATGGATTTGGATTCTTGAAAATGTTGTGGTATTTTTTTAATGTGGATTGTCAGACATTTACCAGGGAAGGGCTCAAACACTTGGGCTGCATCTTCTGGTGATTTTGATGGTGAATTAACCATAATTTTCTTGGAGAATACTTTGCAAACTTCTCATATAGCAAGTGACCATTTTCTAAGTGGACGGGGTGTGATGAATTTCAGATGGTTACATTAAGAAAAACTGCCCCAAAACTGTAATTTAATAACCCCCCTGAGTTATTCCCTCCCACAGATATGTGCAGTGTGTTTAAATTCTTTTCCTGCTTTCCTCCATGGAAATATAAACTGCTGAGTTTTCACAGAAATATAAATTCTGTGTCCTCATCCCCTTCCTGATGCTCATGTTTGAAGTCTTCTCCCAACCTGTGCATTTGCAGCTCTGTATTTCCAGAACTGACAGAACACAAGGAGCCCTTGCCTGTGGGATAAATGTTTCCTAAAGAACTTTAGTAGAACTTGCAGCCTGAATTCAGGGCTGTAATTTGGAGATACCCATTAACAAATCCCCATCAGAGAAACATCATCTGTTACTAAGGGATGGTGCTCCTTTTATTTAGTGCTGTTTGCTGTGTTATGACCCTTCCTTCAGGTTTATATAAATAATGGGAGGAAGAATACAAAAGCAATATCATCCCCTCCAAGCTTATCTGTTTCCTTGCACTACACACAGACACTCTCAGGCCAAAATAAACCCATTTCCCCTCCTCCCTGTTCTTTAAATGACTGACACCCCTTTGGCAGCACTCCACAGCACAGTGTCTGTCTTCTCAACAGGATTTTCAAGGTAAAAAATTTCCCTTTCCCCACGACTTTTTAATTTCAGCCTGAAACAAGGACAGGACTGTGACATAAAACTCCCAGCACAAGTTCCTGTTTCCCCAAGCTGCTGCTTTCAGGAGCACTCTTTTCCCATCTCACCCAAGCCTAGCCCAGTCTGGGGACCCAGGAGTTAACCTCTCCCTGTGCCACTCTTTGGGAAACAGCCTTTTTCTCTCCCAGCAGAGCCATTGTCTCCCAGCACCACTTACTGAGTTCACTCTGCTGCAGGAGGAATGTGAGGCAGCCCTTGGAGCCCTGAAATATTCATATAAAGGGTCCATTTTGTCACCTGCATGCTCAAAGTTTCCCCTTAAAATGCTCAGCTCAGGGACATTTAAAATCACCAGCACTGGGATCAAACCTGTTACAATTCACTGGACCATTAATTTCAGTGGGTTTTGATCACTCTGTATCAAAATCCAATTTCGATTCTCTTCAACTAGACAAGAATTTCTAAAAGCAATCTCCTGAATAAATCAATTTCTGTTGTGGAGGGATGGTCTAGATATCAGCTTAGATCTGCTTTACACCTAAAGCTCCACTGGCTACCAAGTACTTATGATTATCAGGTTTTGAAATGTGAAATGCAGACTCACACTCACTAATGAGCTAACAGGAAAGGACATTCTGGGTGCTCAGTTTTTAAAGAAATCAGTAAAACTGAACACATTCAACATAAAAAATACTAAATATTTTTTGCATTTGGAAGCTAAATATGACTCGTGTATGACACACAACAGGTAAAATTAATCATAAGTGAGTGCAATGCAATTTAATTGACTGAAATTTTTATTTTTCCAACAAGTCCTCACAGTATGGGGGCATCTATTCCGTGATACTTTGTTTTAAGGCTTTCTCCTGGACTGTGGAAACTCAGAGGGAAAACACGAAGCCTCTTTTTTGGCTCAGAGGTGAGAACAGATCCAGGCAAGCAGCACAGCCCTCTCCTGTCTGGGGTGAGCGATTCCTATCTTGTCATCCAGACATCTTGCTTGATATTTGAGATAAAAGTAATGACCTCGGACCCTTTTCTTTTAGGCACAACCGCCCGTGTGAGTCAGGGAACTGTAACTTTAACCACCTTAAATTCCCCGTGACAAACAGGAGATTTAGGTCAAGTTAACAGGAATCATCCGAGCCTTTGATTCTGTTTGCCAACAACTTGGGCTGACTCTTCTTGTCGAGGTCCAAAGCGCCTCGGTTCCCTGCAGAGGAGAAGGGATGGGAGGAGGAGGATGGAGGAGCCGGGGAGGGAGGGAAACCCGAGTTTTCCTGCAGCCCGCCGAGCGCGGCTTCTCCACTTCCATAAAACGAGCACGTGAGATAAGAACATCATTCGTGTGAAGCGAAATACATAGAAGTTAACGAAATTTTGCCAGTGGCGGGAGTTAAAATGTGGTCGGAGCAGGGAGGCACCGCAGCCCCACCTCTCACACGGCAACCTCCCGGTGCCTCCAGGTTTGCTTCCCTTGGAGCATCTGCTCTCCCAGACACGTTAAAAGTCAATTCCCCCTTTAAAAAGCGCCGAGAGCAGGAAAATCACTTTGTGGCGGTGCCGGAAAGACTTGTTTACTCTGTGGCAGAGCGTGACAGGCGAGGGATTCCCGCAGTGCCAGGAGAGGTCACTGCGAGCATCCAGAAATAACCAGGAGATGCTCCAGGAGGAACCGGGCCCCTGGCCAGGGATGCTCCTCGAGGATCGCTCAGGTAAAACCGGGTTTGAGCACCAAGGAATACGCAGGGATTTTGCATCTACAGCGTTGGTTCACGTTCAGCTCCGTGTGGGAGATAAATGAATATAATTTAATTAATGTTTGGCTGGTGTGAACTGCGTCGGTGGTGCAGCCAAGCGTGAGGGAACACGTGTCTTCAATTATCCACCCCAGTGCTCCCAGCCAAGCTGGAACAGCTCGGGGGGGCTGCAGGGTCACTCCTCCTCGGCCACCCTTTGCACAGGTGACATTCCCAGGGCTGGCACCTCCCTGGATGGAGCTGAACCCCTGCTCAGGGCACCAGGGAGGAGCAAAGTCTGCCAAACCCAGCTCAAAAGGAAATGAAAGCACAGAGCTCTGTCTTCTTCCCTTTTTTATCTCCCCTTTTTCTCCTGCAGCTCATAAAGAGCCAAGGTGCAGTTATGTAACAGCGACCTTTGAGACAGCTTGAAAACAGGTAATACATTGTTATTTCTGGGAGCATTGCTGTCATCATTCGAGCACCTGAACTGGGGATCTGTGCAGAGAGGTGGATGCTGAGATGAGCAAAATCCTTCCCTACTGAGTAATTTCCCCTGGATATCTTCCCTGGTGTCCAAGCACATTTCCCAACCCCAAGAGCTCTCTCTGCAGCTCTTTACACTCTTTGTAGAGGGCACAGTGCCTTCAAATATTTTTTGGTTTTTTCTTGATTTGTAGCAAAGCAAAGAAAAAAGTACATTCTCCCACAATTTTTTACAGTGTAATGAAATAACCTGAAACTGTTCTGTTTCCATGAGC
This sequence comes from Notiomystis cincta, assembly GCA_013398075.1. Lineage (NCBI taxonomy): Eukaryota > Metazoa > Chordata > Aves > Passeriformes > Notiomystidae > Notiomystis > Notiomystis cincta. Next base: position 25,284 of record VZRX01003038.1, read on the forward strand.
CAGCTCTGCCCCTGTGAACTCCACGGTGTAGCCGTGGACTCCACCACTCCAGAGATTTCCCAGGACAGCTGACGAGCTGTAATTCTTCCTCAGAAAGAAATAGTTCGGATTTCAGCTGAGGCCCCTGAAAATTCCCATGTAATTTTGCATATTTGAGGCTCTAACTACTGAAAATTCTACCAAAGTATTTCAAATAATGGGATTGTTTTCCCCTGTAGTCTGAAGAAGAACAGGGGGAGTTTAGGTCTGGATGGACAACAACCCTGGCTGTCACAGATCTTAGAAATCAACAAAAATCACAGACCTCCCCCCAGTAAAGAAAGAACTGAAAAATGTGCAGAAACAAAGTGTTTTATAAACACAGTGAGAGTTTAAGCCTCAGGTATGGAAAAATCAGTCCCATGAGATAATGCAGTTAAATCAACATCCTTTACTGTGCTCCCATTTATGGGTGAGAGGTGTAAAGTCCAGAAGGGCTCAGGTTACTTTTCATATTCCCACCTGGTATTTACCATGCTCCAGACAAGGGGAGGATTGGCTGTGGCCTTTCCTTGGATTTCTATGTGGCCACCAGGGCTGTTTCCATCTCCATAACCTCTTTTGGGACGTTTGGAAGGTTTTGGACTCCAGAGGCATTTGGGTTTTATAGCCCTGCAGGTAAAACAGAACCTCCTGTTCTCTGCCCTGGTGTTTTTCTCTGGAGCTCTGAGGATGTTTCAATCTTTGTGGGTGATTAATTAATTAATGGCAGCAGAGCACTTGCTCTTTTAAGAATCCACATTAATGATGTGTGGCAGAAAAGAGATTATTTGGGTAGAGACAGAATGTAAGCCTGGAGAACTAAGGATTTCTGGGAGTTATAAAACAACATCTTCAAGTGGCTTTTACCTTGAGACCATCCTCCTGTTTGCTCTGCACTTCAGTAACTTTCCTTCTCTTTCTGCTTGCACTGAGAAATGTTTAGAAGAGGTTTTAAAAACTGTCTTTGCAAAAGGTGGAAAGCTGGGGAAAATATGAGTTTTAATAGCTCTGATAATCAGCAAATTCTAGAAATAAGCAAATCATCTTCTCTGCTTTAGTTTTTCCTGCAGTTAAAAGTGAAATAATGCTTTTTTTTTTCTGCTAGGAGAATGTGATGGTGAGAGTTACTACTGTGATAAAATGTTTTGAAAAGGAAAACTTAGATGTAATTGTAATAATTTAATCTGTGATGGCATGGTGTAGATTGTGTGACTCTTTGCTAGCAATAAAGCAGGGTTACTGCCCTGGGGAATTTACAGCACAGGGGCTCAGCTCCTGTTCCAAGGTTTTGTTGGGTGTTTACATTGCCTGAACAAGTCAGCAAAAAACAAAACATGATGTGTTCACAGAATCACAACTCCTTCTCTGCTCTCTTTGCTCTACAGGAAAAGTTAATTGTGTTATACTTTATTCCAGGATGGTTTATTTCCCTTGGATTCTGGTTTTGGCACACATGAAGAGGGCAGAGAAGCCAGGGATCCTCCCAGTGCCTGTTTTTTCTTGGCACTGGGCAGGAGCACAGGAGCAGTGCCCACCACCCTCCCCAGGGCTGGAACCACAGCATCAGCAGATCCAAACAGAATGAAAGATGCCCAGAGAGTCAGATAAAACCAGGGACAAGTTTTATCCCTTAAATTCACATGTTAGTTCTTAATCAAAAGAATCAAATTGAAATTTATGTTCTCTTCTTGTTGTTATTAATGTTGACTGAGCCTCAAAAGTTAATTGATGCAAACCCACTGAGATTTAACTACTTCTCTGAAGTTTCACTTAAGCCTTGTACATCTGCTGCTAAACAGAGCAGACACTGTGGGATTTCTGAAGAAAACTGGTCATGAAATGTAATTTTTATACCCATGGTTATCTCCTATTTGTTTAATGAATTCTTTTCCCTTCATACTGGGTGGATATAGAAATTGCCACAAGATGAGTGGATGAGTCACAGGATGGACTTAGGAAAATGAGAATAAAAGTCCCACTAAACTCTGCTCTCAGTTTGCAAACTGGGAGTCCAGCAGTGTTCAGAGGGAGAAGGTGAAAGCAGAAGACAGCAGGGCTGTGGCTGTGAGTGAGGTGTCCAGCAATGCACAAAGTCCAGCAGGTCCTCCTGGGAGGGTGTAATCCAGGTACACCAAGTTCTGCTGTCAGAGGATGATTTCTACCTGCCTTTCTCTGGACAAAATCCCAGATTATCTGCTCCATGATTCACGTTGCATGCTGTGATGGTTGATTACCTCTGCACTGTAATCACAGAATCTGCTGGCTCTAACTTGAAAATTACCAGCACCAGTAAAGCCTGTAATGGATTTTCAACTCTTTTTCATTTCTTAGATGGTGCTCGTACCTTCAATCTGATGGATTTAAGTATGGAAGAGGAATTCTAAAAGTGCTGGGAATAAAGGTGTGGGAAGACAAACCACGAGGGGACCCTGTGGTGCTGCCTGTCTGCAAGTGACCTGAACAAATCTCAGAAAAAATGGAAAGAAAGGCCACAAGCAATGAGACAGAGCCCCTGACTTCCAAGAGAGATGTCTCAGACTGCAGCAAAGGAGAAGATTGTAAAGAAAATGGACTTCTGGTCAGGAAACCTAAATCTGCCCTGCGGCTGGTGGAGGATGGCAACAAAGTCCACACCAGCCAGGGGGACAAAGGGGAGGCAGCTCAGATCTCAAATGGTTTTTCGGGGGTTCAGAGCTCAGTTCCCTGCAATGGGGAGGTGGAGGATGCCCAGGGCACAGCCCCAGCTGCCACCACCACCACCACCACCACCACATCCACCACCTGCGGGGCTGAAGCTCAGCAGCAGCTGATGGAGCTGGAGGACAGGGAGACCTGGAGTAAAAAAATTGACTTTCTCCTCTCTGTCATTGGATATGCAGTGGATCTGGGAAATGTATGGAGATTTCCTTATATCTGCTATCAAAATGGAGGAGGTCAGTGCTCAGTCCTGCTCGTTGTTCCTTAATGCTGAATTTCTTCATTTGTGAATGGATGATTTAGTGGCCTGTAAAATGTCATGTATAGTGAATGACCAAGGAGAAATTATTTACTGAAAAACCTAAGTATTGGGATAGGAAAATGACAGAAAAGTTATTTAGGAAGATTTAAAAATCTAAAAGTAGGTGCAGACCCACATTTCACACAAAAGACTCAACCCCTTTCCCAAGGAGCATTTTTTAAAAATCTGATAAATGAACATGTCTAAACCAACTCATGAGGAAGGGTAGGTCTTTGACTCACTGACATAAGGGCCAAAATATAAATCTAAAATCTAATCGAGGAGATCTTAGACAGGACTTTGGTGTCTCTGATGTAACAAAGGGATTTTACTGAAGAAATTAATTATTTTATCAGTAGCCCATCTCACAGCTGTGCCAGTGGAGTCTTGGTGAATCCTGTGTTACTGAAATTGAGAAGATTGGCCTGAGTGTTGCTTCTTGTTCACGCTGCTGAGTAGTTCCTCTTATGAGAAACCCCATGGTAATTCATGGTAATAGGGAGGGGATGTGTGTTTTCCCTGTGGGATAAAAGGAACTCTTGTTTCTGGGTTGCTGTTGGAAGAGAAGTCTCTGGAGAGTGACAGTCATCTGCTTTCTCTCTTGCAGGAGCATTCCTCATCCCCTACACAATCATGGCCATCTTTGGAGGGATTCCTCTCTTCTACATGGAATTAGCACTAGGACAGTACCACAGGAATGGGTGTATTTCCATTTGGAGAAAAATATGTCCTATATTCAAAGGTAACAAAGGGAAATGGAACTTTCTGAATAACTGGAAATTTTTCCTATAAAGGTGAAATTTGGGAGGGGGGAGAGAAAATCTCATAAAGCCAAGCAAGGCTTGTTCTACCCAAGATTATGGTTTTACAAAGAAAGCTTTCCTAAAACTCCATCTACACCTGCACGTGTGTGTACTCTTGTATACACATACAGTTTGCAACTCAAATTGATTAGATAGAGGCTGACCAAGCCTAAAAATATAAAGAACAAAAGGAACTGTTCTATATCCTCATTTACTCTTGTTCCCAGTGTTTTAGCTCTGATCTTGTCTTTATTTTTTACTGAGACCCCAAGATGCCTATTTCTAAACTGCAGAAATTTAGGCACACATGGAAAAGCCTCCTTTATAAGCATGTGCTGTGTTGATTAAGGATGCTTTGCTGGAATCAGAGTATTTCTGAAGTCACAAGAAATGCCAGAGCTGCAAACACTTGGGAGGGTGTGTGCCCCTCCTGCAGAGCTGTCTTGGACAGTTACTAATAGCTGATGTGATAACCAATTCCTTTAGGGTTTCTTTGTTTGTTTTTTCCCCCCTAAAACTCACTGACTGAATGCAATTATTTCCTGCCTCTCCAGGAATTGGCTTTGCCATCTGTATCATAGATCTTTACGTAGCCTCCTACTACAACACCATCATGGCTTGGGCTTTTTACTACCTCATCTCCTCCTTCACGGCGGAGCTGCCCTGGACCAGCTGCACAAATCCCTGGAACACAGGAAACTGCACCAACTACTTCAGCAAGGACAACGTCAGCTGGTCCCTGCACTCCACCTCTCCTGCAGAAGAATTTTATACGTAAGTGCATGTAAGTGAGGATGGTGCTGTTAGCCAGACTGCTGGGACACCAGCCAGCTTTTCCTCAGAGGGCAGCAGGGCTGATTGTTGATGGTACCTTCTTCAGATCTCTGAATTCTTGTAGGGGGGTGTGAGCTCAGCGTGTGTGGGGAGTGCTCTGTGTTTTAGGAGATCTCCAGTCGCTGCCTGCTGGCACTTGGCATCACTGCTGTGCTCTTAATATAAAACTTGTCAGTTAAATGAAATAAATCCAGAGTGTCATGACTTTGAAGGCTGCTCATCAAGATCTCAGGAATCCATGTGATGCTCAGACCACAGAATGGGGCTGTTAAATGCATGTTTAATGTAAGCATTTGTTACAAACCCGTCTGCACCGTGTTTTTTCTTTCCTCTTGCAGCCGCCAGGTTCTGCAGGTGCACAGGTCCCACGGGCTGGATGACCTGGGGGGCATTAGCTGGCAGCTGACCCTCTGCTTGTTGTTAATCTTCACCATTGTGTACTTCAGCATCTGGAAAGGGGTCAAAACATCTGGCAAGGTGAATGCAAAAGCAGGACACATGGACTTGTCTAGAGGCAGCTCTGCCTGAGCCAAACAACCTCAGGTTGTTTTCATGGCAGGGATGATGGGCTGATGTATTTGGGCAGCACTTGCTGGACAGTGACTGCTACTCCTATCTGAGCAATAAAGGACAAAAGTAAGTTACACCACTGTTCCCTGGGCAGGAAAACCTTGCCAAGGAAAGGGGGCAGTTGTGCAAACTGCCTGTTTACAGACCTGCAGAGAAGCTCATGTGAAGATGCTGTAAATGCTAAGAGATATAATATGATTAACTAATTCTGATTATCCCTGTTAACTTTCTACCTGTGGCAACTGCTCTCTCACCCTGTTCCCTCACAGGTGGTTTGGGTGACTGCCACGTTCCCTTACATCATCCTCTTCATCCTGCTAGTGAGAGGTGCAACTTTGCCTGGGGCTTGGAGAGGTGTCCTCTACTACTTGAAACCTGACTGGCAGAAACTCCTGGCCACTGAGGTAAAAACCATGATAAAAGGGTAGAGATTTGCTTTCAGCCAATCAGTGTGTGTGTACCAGCATGGTACACAGAGCATGACTGGACAGGTGTCCTAGCATGGACTTAAAAGCCTGGCTCCATGCTCTTTCCATAATTATAAAGGATTTTAAAGATTAGAGTCCACCCTCAGTTTAGCCTGAGCTAAAGGCAGAGCTCTCATGCAGTGGCTGAACAGGATGAGTGATCTGATTAGAAGAAAACAAATCACCAAGCACTTTTCACCAGGAGAGTGGGGACCAGGCTGACACCAAGTGAGAAGCTGACTGCTCCTACACTGCAACAAAACCCTCCCCTTTTGAGAGTCACACTGAGAAAACTGAATTTATTAAACCCAAAAAAGTGGTGGAGCTTCAGTTTTTTGGCCCAAGGGGACAAGTACAGCCCTACAGTGTCCACAGCTGTCCCTGCTCAACAGTGCAGGTTACTGGAGCAGAAATTTCCTTCTCCATCCTGTAACAAGTTTTGGCAGATGAGCCCACGGACGCCAACTAAACCCTGACCCCTAACTCATGTTGTGCCTGTGCAGGAGGAATAAATCAGTCAGGCCTGCATGCACCCCAAGAATTTGAAAGGAAAGCAGGAATGAGGACAAACTGAGCTAACCAACAAACCCCAGGCCTTCCAGTATCTGATTCAGCCCTGAACTCTGTGGATGACAAGTAATCCATCAGGTTCAAGGCTGTGCTCACTTCAGTGCCTGTGAAAGTGTCTGCTGAGGAGGGTGATGGAAAAACCCCAAAGCAATAAATACTACAAACACAAAGATTAAAAAATTCCAATGTTTGCAAGTCTGCTGCTGCCCAGCTGATATGGAGAGTTTTGAATGAAGAGGAAATGAAAAGACACCAGCCTCTGATAAAGCAGCATCTCCAATAAGGAACCACATCTTCTGAAAAAGCAATAAAGGGCATTGATATTGTATTGGATGTATCTGGAGTGAGGACAGCAGATTGCAATCTGTGTGCTGGGTGATGACAGAGCTCTGTCTGGATGATACAGGATGGCCTCACTCGATGGGAGAGAATATTAGAAATGAGTTGTAATGAACTCCATGTTTCAATCAAAAGAGAATAAATGAATGAGGACTTTCACCTTCAGAAAGAGAGCTGATATTGTACTTTAGAACATTACTCATTAGGGCTGTGGCCACTTCTCAAGTACAACATGCTTTTCATAACAAGATCATCACACGTGGATCTGTCACAGCTCCAGCAAAGCTGAACTGAGCCCCAAGAACCAGAACTGCATCCATGCTCTCAGATGTATTTCCATAAATCAAGGAAAAGTCCACACAGCCTGGAGGACACACTGCCAAACACAGGACTGTTCCACAGCACACAGAGTTTGGAGGAAGGCTTGGAAGACTGCAAAATCATGGATAAAAAGTTCTCTATACACTGCAAAACTTGTGTTGATTACAGGCAATTCACTGAATTAATCTAACATGCTGTCAAAAGTGCAGCAGTCACAACAGTTCTACCACAAATATTCATATTTCAACATCTCTCTCAACAGGGTGTCTGTTAGACCAGGACTAGGACACAGTGAAACACCCTTTTGTAGACCTAAGTGATATTCTGAATATGCCAAACTTATTCAATCTGCTTCATGTAATTTTTTTTTTCTTGGCCTTCAATATTTTTCAGGTTTGGGTGGATGCAGCAGCTCAGATTTTTTTCTCCCTGGGACCAGGTTTTGGGGTCCTGTTGGCTTATGCCAGCTACAACAAATTCCACAACAACTGCTACCAGTGAGTTCTACCTTATTCTATAAGTAAAATCAAGTTAAAAAACATAACTGTGGGTATTTCTGAAAAAGAAACAGGGTGCTGGTGAAAGGCACTGAATTGTCAGACCTCTGTACATAGAAATCAGAAGTAAGTGCAACAGAGAACCTGAAATATAAAGCATTTCTCCTCTGTTGCCTACCTTAAAGTAAGATAATTTTTACCAGTTACAGCAAGAGGTCTAAGGTGTAGAAACCTGCCAAAACAAAATGGACTAAGGCCCTGCCAAACCATCACACTGTAATTATTTAATCTCAATAGTCAGTTGGGAAATGATTTTATAGTCTTGGTTGTCTCCTATGGTTGTCTCCTTGTTACCTTAAAAAATATTCTATTTCTAACTTGTAAAAGTAAATTCTCAAATATTTAATATTCACATGGTAATTCCTATTCTTTTAAAACACCAGGATACAGCCAGCATTCACTCCAGTGCCAGAATGATGTTACAGCATCTGTTTGGATTTGAGAAGAAAAAGTAGTCATGAGTTGTTGGGTTTTTTTTTCCCCCTCTTTCTTTCAAATCTGCTGCTTGTTTTTTCCCTTGTATTCCCCTAGTTTTTCTAGGAGTCTGTCCAGATTGCAAACCAAGAGGTTGCAAACCCTTTCTGGGAGATGCAGATTCCCTGATGTGAGTTAGGTCTTCTGTTGCAGAGATGCTCTGGTCACCAGCACCGTGAACTGCTTGACCAGCTTCGTGTCTGGGTTTGTCATCTTCACCGTGCTGGGGTACATGGCTGAGATGAGGAATGAAGATGTCTCAGAGGTTGCCAAAGACACTGGTAGGTCAATGTTTTATACCCATCTCAAACTGCTTCTAAGATAGAACATATTTGTGTGTTTACTTCTAGATTGAGAGGGGCCCAAATTCTGAGAAATATTTAGTATATTGTTTGGGATACCCAGACTTTACTGGGCACTGTCCTACAGTGCAGGTAAAAAATCAGCCCATAAATACAACATTTAAATGCCAGAGTGCAGTTTCACAGATGTGGTGGCAATCTGTGGGGAGGGGTTTTCCCTGGGACACACCATGCACAGCCTGTCCTCCCCTGAGCAGCAGTGGCTAACAGTGACCCCCACTCTGACCCAGGGCCCAGCCTGCTGTTCATCACGTATGCAGAGGCCATTGCAAACATGCCAGCCTCCACCTTCTTCGCCATCATCTTCTTCCTGATGCTGCTCACGCTGGGGCTCGACAGCACGGTGAGTAGGCAGCAGGGGACAGCCTGGGGGCACAGCCCGACCCCTCAGCAGCACAGAAACTGAATTACAAACCTCAGGGGTTTGCACAGGACTGGCAGCCCCGGGTGCCTGCTGTAAGACAGCAGCTGCTACCCCAATTTTTGTCTGAATGGGTTTAAATACAGTCGAGTGATTTGTCAGTGTCATACTGTGGCAATTAGTAACACCTATAAATACAAGCAAAGCACTCGATTCACACACTCCTGGTTGAATGCAGCCTTCCAGGCTCCTTTCTTGCTTGTAAACTTACAAAATAATTATGAAAACCTGGAGTTTTTTCCCACAAGTTGGATTTAAAAGGTGGGAATTGGAGATACACTGAAAACCTGTCACGTGAGTCTGGTTTTACAGGTGAAGCATCAGCTCCTTCCAGCAAACTCAGCTGATTTCAGTCTGCTGAGCCACCTCCCATTCCTCCACATCCTGGTGCCTGTAGCACAGGACTGCCTCTGGATGACAGTGCTTTCCTCCAAACACTTGAACACTAAATCCCTACCCTCAAGAGTTTTAAAAAGTCAGGAGGAAATCTAAAAAACCCTAAAAAACCCCGTGCCAGCTCCCCAGCACCAGTGTTTCAATGCTCCTTGAAGCACTGGAACATACTTTAGGGCAGGTAACTCTATTTTGCAGTGATTTTTCCATGCTTCTCAGTTTGCAGGACTAGAGGGAGTGATCACTGGAGTCCTGGATGAATTCCCACACGTCTGGGGCAAACGCAGGGAACTGTTTGTCCTTGGTCTGACCATCGTTTGCTTTTTGGGGTCACTGGCAACCCTGACATTTGTGAGTATTTCACACACCCTCAGCCTTCCTCACTGCCAATGACACCTTGGGGAGGGTGGTAATTTTTGAAGAGAGCTTCAAGAAATCAGACTGAATCTCCAGCTTGTTTTCTTTTATGCATTAGAAATCTATTACTTGGAATAAATGTGAATATTTCACTAGGAAATATGCTGCAAAATGATCCTACTGCAACTCCTGATGTGCTACACAACAGAAATGATGCTGCTCATCAGTCAGCAGATAACCAGCCACATTTTTAATGTGGTTTACTTCTTGTTCCCAAAAGCTCCACATTTAAAAATAACACAAACAGTTGTTAGTATAATACTCATAATGTTTAAAATGTGCTTTGAATTTTGAAAAAAATTGTAGTAATGAATTTCCTGGATCTTCCTCATTGTTTCAAGGCAGAAATCATCATTAGTCACATCAAATAGTTCCCCTGGGGCTTGTGGATTTCATTCTCACACCAAGCAATTTTTGAATAATGAGTGCAATGATCATAGGGGAAAGAAATACTTGGCTTTCCTGTCATGTTTTGCTCTACTTGCTCATTTATGTGTAACTTCCTTCTCATGTGAAGTTTTTGCTGTACAAGGATGCTGAGTTCCTCTGCAAGAGGTCTTCTTCATGTTTTAGATCCCAAATGCAAAGAAAGCAGAGTAATGCTTTATTTATTTCCTGCTCAGTAGCTATGATCCCTGTTGGAGAAAGAGCAGGGCATGCAAAAAGCCATCCTGTAAAATCCCATTTGTCCACTAAAATCCAGCCAGAAGTGCCAGCAGATTTCAGCTTCTCTGCATGGCAACCCCCAGGGCGAGGGATGTCCACAGAGAACTGAGCAGCTCGCCAGGGTTTCCCTGCTAGGAACAGCCCCAAAGGGAAGACCTGGGTGAATTTCCCACTTGTGAACGCTGTGCTCCAGCCACAGGCAGGGCAGGACTCCCCTCACTGGATCCTGGGGACACTGACAGATCTCTCTTGCAGGGAGGAGCCTATGTGGTGAAGCTGTTTGAAGAGTACGCCACGGGCCCGGCCGTCCTGACCGTCGTGTTCCTGGAAGCAGTGGCTGTGTCCTGGTTCTATGGTACCTCCAAACACCCCTGACCCAAACTCCTGAGCTCCTGCAGCTCAGCCTTGCCTCAGTTTCTGCAGGCAAGATCACTCAAATCTCCAGGAAAAGCTTACAAGAGCTTCTTACAAACTCACTGAGATATAAATCAGTGAGATTTAGTATTAACTGCTCTCTAAAAGCAACAGGAGGCATAATTCAGAATAATTAAGGATTTAATAAAATTAAAGAGTTATAGGAACAAAATGGTCTTCTGGGGTAGATTCTGAATTTACTTGCTGCTAGTGTTGAGCATCCACTTAAGAAAAACTTGGATCTGCTGTCGTCCCTCTCCTCCCTCTTGTCTCCACAGGCATCACCCAGTTCTGCAACGATGTGAAAGAAATGCTGGGCTCTGCCCCAGGCTGGTACTGGAGAGTTTGCTGGGTTGCAATTAGTCCCCTCTTCCTTCTGGTGAGTTTTCTTTAGAGCTTTCTCTTTCCAGCACAAGAAAACCACCACTGAACAATGCAGCTCCTTAGACTTCTAAAAGCTCAGTTCCAGAATTCTCTTGTGAAGTTCTTTAGTAACAATTCTTATTGAACCAAAAAGGCTCAATTAGTGAAAAACCCAATACAATGCTGCAAGGTTTTGTTACTAAATCAAGATTTTAAGGATTTTTGTAGTTGAGTTAGCTGAAAAAGTCTGGGTTCTGAATAACTCCCTCCCTGCTCTCTGCTAAACAGATTTATTTTGTTTTGTTGCTTTATGTTTACCTCAGCAAAATGAAGCAATAAAAGATGATGAAATGTACTGTCAGAGGAGGAAAACCAAGATAAGTAAATACAGTGTCAGCAACTGTTGATGGACAACTTCAGAATATTCCACTTAAAATTTACAGCAGTTGATTACAACCATTATAAATGTATAATTCAGAATTGGAAATACTGTCCCAGTGTTTGGCTTGGCAATGTTATTAATAACATTTGGACATAAAGTGTTCATTTCCTGATTCAAAATTAGCTCACATTATCTTCTATTCTGACTGGCCTTAGTGGGAGCAGAGCAGGTCAAGATGGAATTTATGAAGCACACAACGTAGAATTAAGACCTGCTGAGTGAATTCAAAACACTTGTAATGATCAAGGCATAATTAACAGACTTTCATTTTATTGTCCCTAGAAAGAGAACTCCATAAATAAAAATGTCACTCCACAGTAATCTTTATGCTTCTGTCCTCCTTGTGATCCTAAACCAGCAAAACAAACAGAGAGGCACAGAGCTCTGGGGATGTGGTTACCAGGCAGAGCTTTTTGTAATCCCTGTGGAAACTCATCTAAAAGAAGGAAAGCTCAGGATGTGATTTCTGTATGGAAGTTTTGCTGGTAATTCTGAGCTTCAGACAATACACTGGAAAAACAGTCAGAGATCCTTCCAAGGACAGTCACCAAAATCATTCCTCAATACTCAACTGAAAGTATTTGTTGTTTCCTAAGGAATTTTTCAGCCATGAATGATATCCTCAGGAAAATGATCCCACAGCAGTAACCAAGCAGGTATTTTTCCCTTTTCCTGTTCTGACAGAGAGCAGGATAGTGTGGAGAGAATCTGCTTTGGGAAGCACCCTTTAGGTCTTTGTTTTGTGATTTGTTTTAAATCTACACATGTAATTTAGGATTTTTTCAGTGTCAACATATTTTGTACCTTGAGTCCTACTCATTTTCTATTTATTTCAGTGCTACACTGGAACACAGATCTCCCCAGTATGAAATCCACATATTCACATTTCCCCCTTTTTCTCTTTCAGTTTGTCACTTGCAGCTTTCTGTCCAACCCTCCTGAGCTGAGGCTTTTTGATTATGATTATCCCTACTGGACCACAGTCGTGGGTTACTGCATAGGAACCTCCTCCATCATCTTCATTCCCATCTACATGGTCCATCGCTTGGTCACCACCCCAGGGACACTGAAGGAGGTACCCCTTGCTTCTGTTTGACTGTTAGGAAGGAGGTGATTCCTAAAAATGAGGAGTTTTTTTTCCTGGGATTTGGCTGTTCTGTTCCTGGCCAGCTGAATGCTCACTGTCTTCTACCCAGTTCTTACTGGGGCCGCTGACAAATTCTTATAAAATGTTACATTAAGTAATTTTTTAAGCTCTGCTGAACTGGAGAGTTTTCCTAAAATTCACCCCCGACACTCAAATCCCCCAGTCAGGCAAACTGAGGCAGTGAAAGGTTTCCTGGGGTGTATCTGTAAAAAAAAACTTGTTTTTCTCTCCCACATTTAGTAAGATTTCTCTGCCATAAATCTGTAATGATAATACTGAGATTTCTTCTAAGTGCAAATAAGTACCAGTTCATAAAGAATATGTTTAGTTGGCTCAGGGTATCTGAATAAACTGCAAAGTCCTAAAGCATTAACAGGACATCTGCCAAGCTTTGATTCCAATTATGTTACAAATCATTAAATAAACCTGCTGTGTACTTCTATAGCACTTTACACCTTCATAGTGCTACAAGAGGCCTGAAACATTCCTAAGTAGCAGTTCAAGAGGTGCAACTCAAAGACAAGTCCTATTTTATTATAAGTCTCTTTCTCAATGGCTGTCATGCTAGGTATTACCTCTTAAAATAATCAATTTCTAATACTGATTTCTTTCCAACAGCGTATTCTGAAAAGCATTACTCCAGAAACAGCCACAGAAATTCCCTTTGGAGACATCCGCATGAACGCAGTATAAGCTAACCTGGTTCTGGGGGAGGGAAGAGGAGCACAAAATGTCATTTTCCCCACCCTCTCCCCTCAAAGAATCACCTTTCCAGCTGAGACAACAAGAGGAGTTTTCCACGGAGGCTGCACCACTGACACTGGGGAAGGCGATGCCTCCAAGCAATTCATCCAAGCAATTCGATGACATCTCTGTGCACTTCCAAGCAGGCTGAACTGAGTCCCTCTGGAACTCAAGGGAACATCCCTGCTCCAGGAGTGGCACGGGGTGCCTGCAGCAGCCCCTCCAGGACGAGCAAGGCAAGGCAGGATTAGGTGTAGCCCCCCAGTGTGTGGCAGTGCTCCTGTATCTCCTCCCTCCGTGTGATCGTTCGTACCGGGCAATGTCGTATTCGCTTCTAAGGTTCTCTACTTGCTTCAACTACGTGGGAAAATGCACAAATATTTCTGATAGCCATACATTACTCGAGTAAAGCAGGGGGTTATAAACTGGGGAAACAAGAACAGGAAGTTCCCTGGGTTAGTGGTGGAGTAGACAGAGGGAGAGGAAAAATGCTGAGCAGCACGGCATGGCACACATCAGCACACACAGCTGGTCTCCATTTCCTCTGTTTTGTAGGTGGTAATAATTTCTACTGTTTCTTGCACAAAAAAATATTACAAAACCATTTTTTGTGATGTTTTAGGCTTCACTTTCCTTTGGACCCAATCAAGCCACAAAAATTCATCATGAGTTATTGACAAGCACTTAAGTTGCCAGCACTTTACTGTAGTGTTTCCATAACCAACCACTGTCCTGGCAGACCTAAAGAAACTACAGACCAAAAATTAATCTTTTTGAGTTCTGATGCCAAAAAGTAGAATCTTAAAGATCTCTTTGTCTGCTTCACTTCCTTTTTTTTTCCAGTTAATTTCACACCTAAAATTTGCTGGAGCCCATGGTTTTTCTTCCTCTTTCCTAGTACAGAAGTAAAATTTAGAATAATCCTTTTGCCTGGCTGACAAAAGTACATTTACAACTATCCAAACTTACTTTGAAGGTTTAGTAGTTCATATTCTAAATGTGACTGCATTGGGTTTTCAAGCTGAAGAAAGAAAAGGAGAGGAATTTTTTTTTTCTTAGCAAGAAATTGAGTAGAATTCAGCAGGACTGATTCTCATGAGAACAACTCAGATTAAATTTCAAGGCACTGACACACAAATTAACCCCTGTGAACACACAAAGCACACACGTGTTCCCCAAATGCAGCTGCCCTTCAGCCTGGCTGCACCTGCCCTGGCCCTTGGAGGACACGAGTTCTGCTGCAGAGGAAGTGCAGATAAACCCAAGCAGGCACCATTCATGCACAAACTTGCAGTGTTTTGACTTTGGTACACAGATTATTATGAAAGTAAAATAAAATACAGGATAAAAGTCTCTTTTGTATCCCTCTGCTAAACTTGCCAAGGTTCCCTGTGCACCCAGAGCAGGGGGCATTAAGGAACCCACTGGAGTTTACCTGGCTATGAAGCACTTGCCAGGTGAGAGGAAAGCAGGGATGCTGTGTTTGCCTTCTGAAAATATTTCCATCACCTCTGCCAAAGTTCTCCCCCTTGGAGTACCTGGAGAAAGGCCTTTTCCATGTCCTCTTCCCCTCTGGCTAATGACTTTTAAGTCTCCAGCCTAACTTCCAATAAGTAAATAACTTAAAAGGGACAAGGATTGTTCTTTGAGAACTAAAGACTCCTGAACTCCCTTTAAAAAGGGAATATGTTCTTTAATTGCCACTAGAAAAACATTATCCTTTAAGTGTATTTGAAACCTACTTCCAAGAATTAAATTTTCTGAGTTCATTAATTGAGAAAATATACATGAAATGTCAATGTAGGATGAATGAGGTATTTGATGTATTCAACAGCAAAGTGTGAGAAATACAGGAGAAAACCCTACCCAGTTTCTTCCCTCTTCAGACAGGTGTTCAGCTAACAAAAAAATTTGTAATTTTTAAAACACCAACACAGGACAGACATTGCCTCTCTGAGCAGTTTCAGAGAGATTACCCAAGAAATGTCTCATTTTCTGTGAATTAAGTCAGCCAGGGAGCCCTGATAGCAACACAAGCCCTGCAACAGCTGAAACATGAGAACAAAGTGCTCTGAGTCCTGAGATACTGAGAGAGGATGAAAATTCCTACAGTTATTTGAAGATAAAAAAAGCAATGTAGATTAAAAAGGCTTTTCTCTTCCTGAATAATACAATGATAGAATACATCCATGTTTTCATTCTATAAAAGCTAAACTTGAAAGGCAGTTTGCTGCTCATTACTTTTTTGTTACATGGTATACTGGTTTGAATATCTTATTACGATAAGTTCAGTTTTTAGTATTTCTATTTAGCTGGGTGGTTGAAATATTGAGAAATTGATTTATTTATACAACTTTTTTCCTTTTACATACCCATCTGAAAACATGTCAAATAACCAATATTTATCAGGTAGATCAGCAAGTAGCCATACCTTGAACACTGGTTTTGTATAAAAACTACTTATATTGATACCAAATGAACTGCAATTCAGTTATAAAGTGTTTTGAGGCAAAAAAAATCCTTCCCTTCAACTCACCTTCCACTCATCTATCACGAGTATATCCTACCCTCTGTTCTGAACAGTGAAAAGTAAGTCATGAAACTGGTAAATTAGGACCATCTTTGCCTTTTAAAGAGAATTAAACTGGAGTTTTAGCTGTACAGAACTAAGTATTCCCTCCAACTTGTACATGATGCACTGTATTAATTTATGCAGCTGTTTAGTTACAAGTGTTGCAAGCTGATTGTAAGTCATCAGTATGTGCCTTGTACTGTAAACTGTTATTGTAATAAATTTAATATTCATAAACCATCTGCAGACGTCTCTTGTGCCTCTCTCTTCTGGGAAGAGCAAAGATAAAAATCTCAATTCTAAGGAAAAGCAAAATATCTAGTCTAGTTTACAATGCCAACAAGGCCTCTGACAAAAAGCAGAGGATTTCCTTCAGTATTTGAACCCTGGCCCAATGCTAAACACTCTTTCATTCCATTCCAACAGAAGAACCAAAGCTCATTCCACTTGTTTACACCAAACAGCAAAACCAATCTGCTCCACACTGGAGTGTGTGTTTAACTACTTGATTAGCTGACATATAAAACTCATTCCAAGCCTTTGTAAAGTGGCAGCATTTGCATTTCATTTTACTCACATTTTGTAAGTCTGCTGAACAAATTATTAGGGAAACACCAATCTCAAAACTTTTTTTTAATATATAAGTTCACCTTACTCTAGCATAAAAGTGATAAAGTTACTACAAAACAAAGTGAAAGAAACAATTTAAAAAGTGTTGAAAATGCATTCTAAAAGCTATGACCACTGTCAGACATCCTACTTACCTAGTCTCAAGGTGATTTTATTCTTGAATATGAACCCTTGAACAGAAGATTGACAAGTCTAAAATATCACTTAACAAGCAGACACAACTCTAACACATGTAAATACACTCATCTACCTTATTCCATGCAAAAAAAGATGCAGTAAAATAACCTATACATTAAGAAAGACCCACACATTAGATCCCATATGTATCTTACACTTTATTAACTGCTTCTGTACATCAGGTCCCTAGACCAAAACTCACATATAATACAAAATTTGTATCTCAATATGCATATAGCTTACAAAACTCCACATACAGGAATCTCCTAGATCATTATTCAGGCTGTTTTCTTGCTTCTTCACCCACTTTTACAGGTTTGCTTCCCACTTTTGAGAGCAGTGGTGGGCAGCAATGGCTCCTCCTAAGGGCTGAGAACACCACTGTTTCAGCAGAGCTCACTGTTTTGCCTGCTGAAAAGAGCAGGGGGATGTATTCTCACCTTAAGTTGTTTAACACTCCCAAATCTGTCCAAAATCTTCAAGTACCAAGGACACGGTACTGAAGGGCAGGGCGGACAGTCAGCCACACTTAACATTTCAGCTGTACAAACAGACTAAGGGTGTGTGTCAAGACACCCATTAATCCACTCCAAAAGCTGTCCTCTTAAGGGACACAACTTCTCAAAGGAAA
This sequence comes from Notiomystis cincta, assembly GCA_013398075.1. Classification (NCBI taxonomy): domain Eukaryota; kingdom Metazoa; phylum Chordata; class Aves; order Passeriformes; family Notiomystidae; genus Notiomystis; species Notiomystis cincta. The sequence goes on from VZRX01003038.1 coordinate 42,617, forward strand.
GCCAGGGATAAATAGCTAGGATAACCTTTTCTGTACAAGAGTCTGCACAGCCATGGCCTTTCCTCTTGGCTGAGAGCCCAGGTGTTTGTGCCCAGCCCAGGGCCATCAATCCTCCTCCTTCTCGATGTAAGGTTTGCTGCTGACCCGGGCCATCTGCCGGGCCAGGTACCGGTCCCGTGCTGACATCACCGTCTCCTCGTTGCTCCTTTTGGCAAATTTGCTCAGGCTCTCAGGTGCTTTCTGTGCTTGTTCTTTCTCCTCTTTCTCCCCTTCTTCTCCAGCTTTACGTTTCTGCTCAGATATTCCAGAGCTGGAGCCTCCCTTCTCATCCACCTCTCTGTCTTTTCCCTTTCTCTCTTTTCCCACATCAGTCTCTCCATCTTTTTCCAAAGATGTAGGAGTATTTTCCCTCCTCTCTCTGTATTTCTTTTCATCACTGCCATATTTCTCTCTCCTCTCCTTTGCATGATCTTCCCTTTCTCTGTATCTCTCTCCTTTCTCCTTCTCTCTGTCATTATACCTGTCTTTATCATTTCTCATTCTTTCTTTCTCTCGTTCCTTCTCTGAGCCCTTCTCCTCTCTCTCCTTTGCCCTCCTCCATTCTCTGCCATGCCCCTCCCTCTCTTTTCTTTCTTTCCCCCTTTGTTTATCATCCTGATCTTCCCTCCTTCTGTAGTGATCTCTATTAGTGTGATCCCCATGCCTGTGTCGCTCTTCCCTTTCCCTTTGGTGATCCTTTTCATGGGTCCTACTTCTCTCATAATCCTTTTCCCTGTACTGCTCATCATTTCCCCTTCTGCTTGGCCTGCTCTCTCCCCTCTGATGACTTGTTTGGGCTTTGGTGCGTGGCTCTTCCTCCACACTGGATGAGCTTGGTGACCTGGAACGCCTCTGGCTTTTGTGGTGTTTAACCTCCTCTTCGCTGCTCACAGAGCTTTCCCTCCTTTTCTTCTTTTTCAGATTTTCTTTACTATGCTTGTGTCTCTTGTCATCATCACTGCTATCAGTTCCTAGGTCAGTATCAGCATCTGGATTATTTTCTTTCTTAGAGGGCTTCACTCGTTGTCTTTCTGATGGGCATTTGTTCCTTTCATTGGCTTCATCCTGACTGTCAGGCTTTTCTTCCTTTATCCTACATTTTTTACATTAGAAAAGAAAAACAACAATAAAAAGCCTGAAATCTTGGACTTTCCTACGAGCTGACTTCTGGTCAGGACTTAGGCAAAAGAAAGTAAATCTGTCTGTGGCTCAGGTTTCAGGAAAATCCAGCACAAAGTATCCATATCTGGCTCCCTGGTGAATGTGAGCTGAGGAATTTGTCCAAAAGAGTGACTATGGTTAAGTATGTGCAGCCTCCATCTAAGGAAAAGGAATTTGTGTGCCTGTGTAAGCCTGCTGGCAAGTTACAGGTTTTCCTATGTGTTTAGTCCTCTATTCACATCAAATAATTATCCAGAGAAGAAGCAGGTTGTGTGCTTTGCTGACAGAGGCAGGAACAGGTTGGGGTTTTTTTAATCCAGTATTCCTGAAGATCTCACTTGTGGCTAGACAGAAATAAGCAACTTTTAACAGCTCAAATATTCTTAAATGCAAAATGCTGACTCATGGAGGGGGTTATGCTTTGTCATTCTCTTGTGGCTGGTGAGGAAATGCACGTTCACTCACACAAGCCATGTCTGAACCATTTAACCACACAGCTCCAGTGACAGCCTGTGGGGCACCCTCACGAGTCAGCACACCACCACTTAGGTTCCACATCTCCTGAATGCTTGAAGGCAGGGACAGCCTATGAACAATTACTAAAAATTACACTGAAATGTTTGGTAATTTACTTAGCACTCTAACTCAAAGGTGGATCACTTGAGGGACACTTCTGAGATATAAAAATGGAGCTGTTTGCTCTCTGTATCCTGTTGTACTGCCGTGAGAAAGAATAAAATTAAAATATACACCTGAGTTTATCTGAAAGCCTTGTTGGGAACACCATCCACAGGACTATTTGTTTCCCTTGAACTTATTTTATGTGTCACTAAAGGAAATTTCCTTAATTTGCAAGATTAAGAAACCATCATTTTAAATGCTCTCTGCACAGTAAAAAATCACAGGATCCTGAAGACTTCATGGTGAACTCCCTTACTTCAGACAGCTGAATAACTTCAGTGATCACTTTCTTCATTTAGGCTAAGAATTGACTTTCTGACAATCCCATCTCAGATCTAGGAGATCTCCTGATGAAAGCTGCATTTTCTTTGTGACAGCAAACACTCAATTAATGACATCCATGCTTAAAACCTCTATCAAATGAGGTCTAACCTGAGTTAATTATCTCAAATGATCAATTGCTGCATCCAAGAAATATCCCCTTCATCACATTTATCCACATGGTAGAATGTTACCATTTTAAATACCTAAATAATTCAGTTTCATCCCATTACTTTGCTTTGGAATGTTTATATATTAAGATTTCAAAATATTTCCATTGGATTTCCTACACATTTGATTCATTTCCTTTTACAACATCATCAACACTCAATTTGGTTTTGATGCAACTAAAAGTGGAGTAAGTACAAAGTTAAGAGGCTCGCATTCTTTACAAGAAATTCACAGCATATTCATTTCCTATGACTTACTGCTATGTTCATTGTTTTACCTCTTGTCTTCCTCATGATTCAAAATATGTAACTTAATACAGATTGCTAAATATTATGTAAACCAAAGGAAATGTAGATTAGAGTAATACCAAGCAGGATTACAATCATACCTATCCTCTTGATACCTTTCAGACAGCATCCCTGTCCTGCCTGTTTCATTTCTGTGTCACTGATGATCATTAGTTATTTACTAAATAATTCAGTTAATCAGCTGTATGAAATTACCAGTTTACCTTACCACTGTCTTGGTGCTCTCTGTCTAATCCTCCAGTGAGTATGGAATCACAAACAGCCAGATGCTGGTTTTTATACCTGAAACCCTGTTGGAATCACATCCTACCTGGCTTCACGGAAGCTGCATTTAGGCATCTCTTCTTCCCCCACACGCTGGTTTAAAAGATGTCTGTAAAATCCACTGAGATCCCTCTGTTTGGTCACATCCAGGTATGCTGAGAGCAAGAAAGGGAGGTTGGATTTACTGTGCCACAAATATCACACACAACTCACAACTGGTACACACCACCACAACTCTAATTTCCATCCTGGAGGTTTTCAAATCCAAACTGAAAAAAGCTGAAAAGAGGAACCTGACTTGACCTCACAGCAGACCATGCTTGGAGCAGGAGTCTGGAACAGGTGACCTTCAGGTCCACTCCAACCCAATTTATATAATGATCCTACATCCTGTGTTTTATATTTACTCCTGATACTGATCAGAATATCTGAGGTAAGGACTGGAAATATCACTGTACTCCAGGCTTACAAGTCTTCCTTCAACAACTGACCCTCCCTCAAAAATTAAAGTACCAACCCAGACAGTACTGACACAAACAAAGGAGGTTCCTCTCTTCCATTTGTAACATGTGCAAAGGAAAATAACAGACCAAGGTGGATCTGATTAAGGATCTGCTAATCTGCTCCCCTTGATTTTACTTATCCCAAGCCTCACAGACAGACCACCACATGAGTAAGTTGTAAATCACATACAAGGCCCTACTTCTTTTTCAGGACTATTATTTCACTATGAATCTCACCCTCAAGAGCTGATTCTCTCCTTTCTCTCTCCTCCTCCTCAGCTCTTTCTTGCAGCTTCTTCTTATAGGCTGAAGTCACAAAAGCCTCTTTGTGTGCAAACTCTCCTCCTTCCATTTCACGCTCTTTCTGAATTTTTCTTTCCATTCGTCTCTCTTGTTCCTTCTTTCTAATCTCAGCTGCTTTGAGGATATTGTGGATGTATCTGGGCTGAGGTAGAAGGGAAAAAAGTTACCATGCTGAGAGATAATTGTGGTGGCTGAGAAAACACAAATTGGGATCGATGGAGATGTTGAATTAAGTTGGTAATGGAAGAAAATTGCCAGGAGCTCCTCTAATGTGTTCTCCCTCTGATTGATACCCAAAATAACCTGCCATTCCCTTTCAGACCCCTCATATGGCACGTTTCCCAGCACCAAGAGAGGCTGCTGCATTCAATCAAAACAGTCATCCCATCTTTGACTAGGAGGATTTTTACTCCAAATGAAAATAAATGGTTTTTCGATTTTTCATCCCTCTGTCTTCCTAACTGCAACAGCCTTGCTCTTCTTTTAAGGAGTGAGAGGCTTCCTTTCATACCCAGAACCCGACAAGAGCCTTCAAATGAACTAGAGTAAGTAACAATGAAAGGATAACTCAGCAATGCTTTGAAGTTTACAAGTTAACCAGTCATGGTTACCCCACGCAGACAGAGTTGGACAGACAGGATACATTCTCAGGTATTGACCTTTTTTTCACCGTTTCCAGCTAACATTTTGGCACTGCTTTCTTTCTTCTTCTGCTGCATTTCATCATAAATACTGTCATATTCATACACTGTGGCATCTTCTTCTAAAGCCTTCTGAATCTCCAATTTAGTCTAAAACAAAAAAAAAAGGAAGAGAAGATATCAAAATAATAATAATGAAATCTTTACCATTTTGAAATATTTCACTCTTACACCATAATTTAAACAGATCTATAGTATAAACTTACCCATCAGAACATTGAGAGTAAATTAAAAATAGTCCCTCACCTGTTTCATTGCTTGCTTTTTCAATGCTTCTTTTTGAAGACTTTCCCCAACAGTTGGCTGTAGGAAGGAGGCATTGCAGAAACAAAATTAATTACATTGACACAGATAATATTCTTTTTCTACCATTCTAACAAACAACTACATAATAATGTGACCCCTCTTTCTTATCCTATTAAAATTTTAACAGATGTGTCAACAAGAAAAAACCTCAGTCTCCTCCTGGTTCTTGGGAAAGAAGATGGTCCTTTGTTTGATACATTGAGGGTCATCACTGAAGGTTTCCTCAGTGGGAAACTCTTACACTGGTTTAACAGAAAGGTACCTCAACAGTGAAGAATCTCCTCTGCACTGCTCCAGAAAGCAGGGGCTCAGTAAAGGACAAAACAGATTCTGCAGTTACATTTACAGAATAAGCTTTATTGCACCAAAATATTTGAAACACTGCTTAGATTGTTTTCCTTGTCTGCCTACATGGAATAAAAGCACTGATCTACAAAGAGTACATAAACACTGAAGTGGTACATAATCCTCATTATTGGACATATGATGGTAAAGAAGTCCATCTGCCATTTCTCCAGAGTGGCAGTAAGTTTACAGAAAACAAACACCTTCCTCAGTGGTTTATGGTGGACAATTTCCTGTTGTGCTGTGAGCTCTGATAGATGAGAACTTCCTGTCCTTTTGTATTGTTTTACTTATCAACTGCCCATTTATTAAAGGCCCTATAAGCTCAGCAATCTGTCTCACACCTTTTCCCTCCCTCTAGTCAAGCTATTCTTCTGAAGCACAAAGCTTGTAGTTCAATATTTTCTGGAAGGAGAAAACATTTTAACCCTATCCTGGGAAAGGACACAGAATCCATGCAAATCAAGGAACTCAGAAATGAGGCTCTCCAGTGCACCACTGCTACCAGACCATGGAAGATACCTTGTACACAACTGAAAAGGTTATTAAAACAAAAAGCCAAGACATTACCCCAGTCTGCTAATATTTCTCGTGGTTCTCTCCATTTCTTGCCTCCTTCTCACTCTAAAATAAGCTACTTATACCCTCAAGTACATGGATTTAGGAGTGAATCCTTATGGCCTGCCCTCATAGAGAACTGTACAATCCAAGTACAACCTGCATGAGACTCCAGTCTTCATGGAGAAGGAAAATGAAAATCACAGCAGGCAACAGATTCCTCCCTGTTCACAAATGACATGAGTCATGGCTACCAGCAGAAGATCAAGAGAATGAACATGAAAAACAAGTCTTTACACAGAATTAGCTTTCCTCAGCACTCCATCCTAGTTTCCAGAAACCAGATCAAGGACTTCCTGAACTGGAGGATGCACCTGAACCATTGTTTGACACCAAGAGCATCCCCTAATTTGACTAATCCATTTCTGAATCCATTTATGTCTTTGGCCATGCCACAGTATCCCCTGGCAAGGAGTTCCACACCTTAATTACACAACTTCCTTTTGTTTAGACTAAACCAGTTACTTGGCAATTCCATCCTATCACCTACTGCTCATATTATGAAAAATGGCAACATCACCTTCAGAGAACTGAATTATTCTTGATTTTATATACATCCTCTTGAGCTACTCTTTTCCACTTCCTCCTCCTCAGAAAACTCTTTTCTAGCAGCCCCTTTACTTAGTCTTATTTTGCATGGAAACTGTTGCATAAACTCTGGTCAACACCAACATCAATTACTCAGCAAATCCTTTTTAGTCAGACTCTTCCTTTGAAAAGTTGCAAAGGGAAAGGAAAGATCTGTAAGCAAACCCAAAAATCTGAGCCTACAACAAGATACAGTTTTCTGCTTATTTTCTGCTTCTGCCTGCTCAAACACTCCATTTATCTATTAGGTGGCCAATAAAAACCTCACCAAATCCAGCTGATACATTGACAGAACTGCTCACACTGGCTCCACCATCTCTCTCCTGAACTGAGCACCTACTGAGGTCTAGGTACAGTTATTTTTTTCATCCTGTATTAACAAATCAGTTTTGAAAGACTGGTACAGTACAGGAACACACACTGGGTAATTCAGGGGCAATCACAAAATAGAAATTTTATCTGCTGTACCACAGAGATAATTTCAACTAAACTCCAAAGGTAAAATGGAACAATGAACATCACACAGACTGACAAGTCACCTTTTCCCAGTCAACACTGTATTTCTAGAAAATCTCCACCCCAGATGCTCTGTTTCTTATGAACTAACACAAAGACCATCTTTAGCAACTCACATCCATTAATGTACTTAGCCACAGGGAAAAAAAATCCAAATTCCTTCAGCAAAGGTAGAGGCAAAATCTGAGTGAAAAATGCATACTAACATTAAAAAAAAAGGGAGCAAAAGTTTGGTATCTAATATATAATCACAGACCAAGTCAGGTGTGCAGATTTCCCAGCACAAACTTTATTAGAGTTCAGTTAAAAATACATAATCTCCAGACATTTGAGATGTAGTTCTGACTGATAAGGTAGCAGACAGGAAATGAAACCCCTCCCAAATGCTGCTCCTTATCTTGAAAAGCTCTGAAATTATTACTGAACTAATAAAGTAATTCTGATTTTTTTAAAAAACAATCTTCTTTGATAAAAGCAGTTATGAGATTATTACTTTTTGCTGGGTATGTACCATACTGATGAGCACAACAACTTTTAAGGGCTTTTATAACAGACTTTGACAGTGAATCTGTCAGCTTTTCTGAAAGGCAGGATACTTGAGCTGTTAAGCTAAAAGCTGACAGACAGCATTAAATATTATTTTTACTAGAATTATCAGCATTCCTTCTTTTGCTTCAGTATTTAGGGATTAAGAGAAAATGAAGAAGTGAAAAAAATGCAAGACAGTCCCCAGAAAGGTTCCCTGACCTACCACATAATGCTTAATGACAACTGATTAAATGAGGTTTATTCCTGGGAAATGTGGGGTCAGATCCTTAATGCAGAGAAAGGCCAAAATCCCATCTAACAGGGAAGTGCTCCAGTACCATCTCCAGTAGCTGTGTCTAGAGCAAAGCCTCTCTCTGTAGGCACACTGGAGGGATGCACCTCTGAGGATCACAACTAAGTGAGGAAAGAGATGGGATATAAAACACATTCCTGTCCTATTTCCTGTAAGCTGCACTGAGCCAGTTGAGGGTTGAGTGGATACCTCTAGGAAGGCCCTCAGCCCCTTCATGCCCTGCAAAACAGGAGCTCAGACACCTTCAACAGCAACATTCCAGGTTTTGTAATGGAACCAGGCACACAGGGACTTTCTGTGACATAAAATTAACCACTGCTAGGTCATTAAAATAAAAATACACTTTAAAAATAAGCATTTTGGTAAGTCAGAAACCGACCAAAATTATTTGATGCCTTACTAGCATTGCTTTTCTCAACCACACAAAAGAGTAAGCATGGAGTGAAGCTCTAGGGAGGAAAGAACATTTTTGTAGCACAGGTTTTTGCAAGGGCCCCGGGCCAGCCATATCCCAGCCCGTTCCCGGACACTTCCCGTGCTTCCAGCACCACGTCCAGGTGGGATTTACACAGCACACAGTGCCCTCTACTGGGGCAGGTACAGAGCGACAACTTTGAATACTTAGAGATTAAAAATTGAAGATTATAGAAAAGAACATTGTCTCGCCAATTTCACGCATCTTCTTTTGCTTCAGAACTTTTGGGTTGTACAGGTTTGCTTTTGTTCACAGTATGAACATCATAAAATCAATTACATCAAATTTGGGTGCAATGAGCTAAAGGATAAAATACACTTAACTACCACACTTTAAAGTTAGTATCAGAGTGATGCCTGTTGATTACTACTGGTCTTTCTATTTGCAGGTATTCAGCGGTGATAAACCAAAAAAATCTCTTTACTAGCTACAGTTAAGTCTGGCAAACAGGTTGTCACATGTGCTGAAATTCTGGAAGAGTTGACACAAAGTAACAAGAAAATCATCACTTCCATGTCATGTGTATTAAAGAAAATATAGCTCATATTTCACACCCAAATCCAAAATGATGACACATACCCTAATGACTGCCAAAATCTGATGCAGCCATTAAGAGTTGGACACGAATAAATTTGTAGAATACAGGGCAATTTGAGAAGAAAATTGTTGAACTGACCTCTTCATCTGACTCATCTGCAAACACCGAGAGCTTCTTTGAAACAAGATTTTTCTGTGGCAACTTTTTGGGCATAATAAGCCCATATCTAGAGGAAAAAAGAAGAAGTTACCTTTAGCATCACTTATAACATAGCACATTCCAAGCCAAAAATATGCCATTTACCGTTTGAGAAGGAAAATATCAGCATCAACATAATGTATCAAGGCTAAATGTGAGCAGCCTTTGCAGCAGAGCACACCTGCCAGCTTCTCCCAGAGCTACTGCTGTCTTTTGCCATGCAATAATCGTCCTAAATTAGGGCACAAATCCCTCTTGCCTTTATTTTTTTCCTCTCTCAGAGAAGTAAGAACTGTTTAATCTGAATTTAGTCTTAGTCTATACCAGGCACTATTCCGTGGCTACGTTTGCAGTGCTGTAATTTCATGTTTTGCTGGCAGTGTAAACCACAGGTGCAGCTATGGCAAAGGACAAGATTTACAGTCAGATTATGTCACACAGAGATTGATTAACCCCACACAAACAACTCTTATGCTGACAAAGTCCATCTTTGTGCTAAACTCACTTCCTTTCGGCGCTGAGCAACCTCTAAATCGGGGATCTCTTGCCCACCTGCCTTTCTGGGAGTCCATCACTGAGTCAGTAGCTCAGTAGCCGCAGCGTGTGCGGCTGAACTGACCGCAGCACCCCAGCATTCTGGGGGTACCGCAGCATCCCTGTGGCCGCTGTTCGCTTCCGAGCGAGCCCCTCAGCTCCGGCTGACCCGGCTGCGGAGGCCGAGCAGGAGCCGCCGGCCCGGCCCATGCGGGGGCCGGTGCTCGAGGGTGGGAGGTGTGAGGGAACACTGAGGAGATTCTCCTCCGTAAGAGTGAAAAACAACCCCGTGCAACATTACCGCACTCTCAAGAGGCTGCCCGCTGTCTGAGTTCTGTTTGTTTCTAATAAAACACAGTTTGAAAGTCAGGACAGCACAGCGAGGCCGCGCGGCGGAAACCTGGGACAAATGAGTCCCTAGGCAAGGGTTTTCCTGTGCTCGCCCCCGCCCTCAGCGCCGGCCCCAAATCCCCCCCGACCGCTGCCCCGCGGCCCGGCGGAGCCCGCCCTGCTCTGCTCGGCCCGGCCCTGCCCGGCCCGGCCCTGCCGGCACTCACTGCTTGCCCAGCGCCGCCATCTTGTCCCGCCGCCTCCCCCGGCACCGCTGCTGTTCCGCGGCCGCAGATTCCTCACGGCCGAGTCTTCCCCGCGCCCTTTCCCCGCCCGCCCCGGAGGCTCCCACGGCACCGCGCCGCGGTCTCGCTCCGGGAGGGAAGCGGAGAGCGGGCGGAGAGGGCTGGAGGCGGCCGGGGATTTTTTTTAACGGCTCGTCGTCGAGGGGCGAAAGTGCTGATCAGGGAAGGGCGACGGCGGGCGGTCCCTGAGGGAGCAGCGGGGGCAGCCGGGGGTTCCTCAGGGAAGTGTCGGGAAAGGGCCCTGAGGAAGGAGAAGCCCTGAGGAGGGAAAAGGGCGTCGGGAAAGGTCCCTGAGGAGGGAAAAGCCCTGAGGGGAAAAGCCCCCGAGGCGCTGCCGGCGCCAGCGGTGGTCGCCGCTCTCCGAGCCGGGGCTGAAGAGCTGCACTGTGCCACCCCCAGCCATCACCGACCTGTCGCTTGTTTCCCGCTAAAGACTGAACGAGGAGTTTAATTTCCCAAAATGTTATTAAAAAAGTGATTCTGCCAAAAGGGACGTTATTGAAAAGATGAAATCTCACTGCAGACAGTGCAGTTGCTGTAATCTCAAGCTTTATCCCAATAAGAAAGCTTTTTGTGTTACAGTAATAGTGTTGGGCTTCTCTGCAATGTGTTCAGAAGAATGTTAAAAAATGCTGATTAACAATCTTTATTTAAAGTTATTCCTAAAAGGTCCTTTAAGGAGCCTGAACTTTGAACATTTTTGCTGTATCATTCATGAGCATTGTATCTTGATAGCCATAATCATGTCCCTTCCTCTCTTTCTCCCATCAGAATTAATTAAAAAAAAGACCATAAAACTTTGATTAAACCTTTAAAATTGAGAAGCTATACTGGCAAAATTATTTCCTTTAATGTTTCTATTTCTTTTTCTTGATAATCCTTAATAGACTCTCCTAATTAACAATCCCTAACAGACTTCAGCCATTTTAACAACAAATACTCGTGGCTATGCATAAAAAATAGAAAATCAACAGTTAATTTAATAAAAGATGTGAAACACCAGATGAGAAATTAAGATATTTAATTGGAGGCACACTAGAACTAGATGCCAAAAGGGGCTAAGGATGGTTCTTTTCAGTGTGTTGCCTCTTTGTGATCTCCATGAGCGCCAGGCAGGTGTGAAGCCACTGGTGCAGGTATTCGGCTGGAGCAGAGCCCTGCTGCCACACTGCTGCTCGAGGGACACCTGGAACAAACAAAACCAGCTGTAAATACAACAGGGAAAGTCAAAACCGTGAGCAGTGTTGCCACAAGAACAGAAGATCATCCCCTCAGCAGAGTTCACCCTGAGTCCAGTAATTCCAGGAATGGTGATGCTTTGAAAAGCCACAACTGTATCGTGACAGTGACCTGTCAAGTGCTGACTTTGTACTATAATTTGTCTCATTTGGTGGTGGGTGCTCTCTTGTACAAAGTGCTCTGCTATATTGTAATGCTAAACCAGCACTTATATATGGAATATATGGGCATTACCTGATGTTCATTTTAAAGGAATTCCCATAACTGTGAATTAGATCTGCATTCACACGTCTGATCTAATACTGCTCTCTCAGAATAGGTTCCATCCTGGGAAACCAGCCTTTCCTAGGATACCAGCAGTTTCCAAAGCTACATTCTTTAATCTAATTACATCAGCATCCCTAACTGTAGGAAAACTGGATATTCTAGGCCTGTTTTGTTCTTTCCAGTGAATTAGTTTAATATATATGAGGAGAACACATGAAAAGGAACCTCAAGTGTTTACTCTTTATCAGCAGGCAGGGTACTGTTGATAAATATCCTCAGCTAAAGTAATAACTCTTGTCCATGTTTGGCTTTTAACAGGCCCCTCAGACTGGTATTAGATAATGAAGAGAGAGATCTCAACTAGAACAAGTAATTTCTCTTGCAGAGATATTGCAAATAATAATAACAGCCTCTTGACTGCTCTGGCACCAAAACCAGCTCATGTTCATTAAAGCAGAGAAAGACAGACTGACAAACAGCTCCTGTCTATGGCCATGAGTACATTAAGCACTGGGCAGATGGTGTTTACGAAGAGAAGGGCTCACACTGTGTGTTCCTGTTTGGAGCTGGGTCAGTCCCTAGGGCAGGGCACAGAGGTCTGAAGCAGATTTGCTGGCCAGAAGAATCATCATTCTTCATATGTCTTTACATATTACTTGCCAAAAGAAACCTCATTCCTCATGCTTATCAGGAGGTTTACAATGAGATCACTTGTTCTGGAAGGTTTCAAAGCTGATCTGCTCCCCTTGAGTCTAAATTTAACAGGTTGATTTCTATTGACCAAAACTGACTGCAGATATTTAGGACCATTTATCTGTGTAATTTATTGTGAAATCAAAGTTAATTTCTGAAGAAAGGCCCCTAAAAGGACTCAGCTGAGCATTGCCATTGACACGGTTTCATTGTTGAACCATGCCTGGTAACCTCACAATGAGTTTATGATATTTACCAGTGATAAGGTCCAGCAGCAGCTCTGCTTGAACTTGCACAGATGAAGCAGTTGGATCAAAGCAATAAATCTCCTGAATCAAATTGTCATCGAGTTTCTGCAATGCAGAGAACAAAAAGATTAGGGTGTTTGTGAAAAGCTTACAGAATGAAAGATAGATGAGAAACATATAGGAAATCTATAGGTAATTAATTATTTCACTGCCATTTCTGCCTTGGCAAATTCCATTGTATCTTCTTGGAGGAGGAAGAATAGAAAACAAACTCTCAACAATCTGAGTTCTCACCAGTTTACACTGATTCCAGCTCTCAGTCTCCTCTGAGCCCTTCCAGTCTGGATGCAAAAGCAAGAGCACAGCCTTAACTACGTCCTGTACCAGAGCTGGGGGTTCTGCACAGCTCTTTATTCCAGCAAAGCTCTCAGCATCGAGTTTCCGGACGCACTCCCGCAGCTCCTGCAGCATGAACCGGTGGAACAGAATCCCTGTGTGCCTCATGTCTGCCACACGTTCTGCCTCTGCAATCAAAAACAAACCTCTCAAGGAGCTGCTCAGAAACATCTGCTACTCAAGACTTATGTTACTGACTGACAGTCTATGTGCTAGCTCCCTGAGGGCAACAAGGTGCCTGCTTCACACCTTTGATTTCAGCATGAAGTACCCTATGAGCCAGAGTTAAAATCTGCCCGTTCTGTTTAACTCTACTCTGCTGAGCACTGAGCTTGCTCAGGAGTACTTTAAATATACCAAGGATTTGTATTTGTCTTTCCATACTTGTAGGAATGATACTTTTAATATAGTTGTACTGAGATTCCTAATTTCACCTCAAAACACTCTCTCGCATCTGTATGCACAATACCCAGCACTTGTGTTGGTTCTGTTTCCTCTAGAGAACTCTGCAGGATCTCCGAGCAGGCAGCTTGCACTATCTTTAGCATTTTCTGCAGGTCTTTCTGTTCCTGAGGTGGTAATTTCTTGTGCTGTCCAATGCTGATATCAAATATGCCAAGAGTTTGTCTTGATAGGTCATGGAGAGGTACTGCAATGTGATGTTCTCCATGGACAGAGGTGAGAGTGACCTCTGAACTGTCTGTGCACTTGAACAGGTAATCTCTGAAATGAAATGTGCTAGGCTTTACCATTCTGGTTTGTTTTGGTGATTTACTTAGCATATTTAAGATGCCATTCATCTCTTGTTAAAATAAAGGTATTACATTACTAAATGATAGTTTGTTCCCTTGAACTGAAATTTGCACAGCTCTAAGTATTGTTCAAGGCATGTACACAAAGGAAAAAGTAGAATTGGGAACACAATATTGCTTAGCCAAGGTGATTGCTGAAAATCATGAGAATTTAACAAATCTTGCTTTAAAAGCAGTTTGCTGATTCTAACTGCATTGACGTTTGTTCTAGAGAGTTTTATAAAAAGTAAAAACAGCTGCTAGAACAGCAAATGGCTGTTCAAGCAACTTTGACAACAAGGATGATATGCTTAAAAGACAAATCCATGAAGATCTTGGCAGTGGAAGGAAACAGAAAATTGAAGGAAATGAGATGTATATGGCCAGGAAAAAATACAGATTATTCTAAAGAGTAACATGGTTCAGTGTAGGCTGTAATCCTGCAAACCTTGGCAGCTCAGTTGGTAAGCATTCAGTCAGAAGTTAAGTTTTTGCAGCCTGAAGTCAAAGAGGAAATACTCCTCAGCCCTGTGCATACACACCAGAAGCCTTGATAGTGAGAGAGCTGCAGCCAGACACTCTCAGGGCTGCACTACCAGGGCCTCATGCAATGTGGGTCAGCCTGATGCAGGCTGAGTCAAGGAGCAGAGGGGACCAGTGCCATTGCAGATGCTGCAGCCTACCTGAGCAGGTTTTCCTCTCTGAGGAGAAGAACAGGAGAGCTGTGGATTTCCTTTTGTCCTGTGTTATCGGTAGTGATCACCTTGCACAGAGCATAATTCTGCCAGGGAGAAAAGAAAGGTTTAGCTGCATCCAAGAAAGGAATAGATATTTTGAAACTTGGAGAGGGAGGAAATTGTTTCTTTCTTATGGGAAACTCCTACATACATTCAAAAGCAATGGGATGATTTAAAGACATCTCCCAACAACACTTAGTTTTATTCCCAGAAATGGGTGAAGAATGTGCCCTGGACCACCCTCAGCCAGACTGTTAAATCCACCCCAGGCTCCACACTGAGGAACACCCACAGGCCTAGAGGCTTCCATTCTTTTTCCCAACCTCTTGCAGTTCTTTCTCATGTCATGTTTGTGTCAGTGCCTCGACACATGAAAAGCACAGAGGGGAGTGAGTGACCTGGCTATCAGGCTGCTAACAAGGGAACAGTGCCAAGCCTGGAATGACATCAGAACACTGCCAACATAAACCATGCTTATCAGAGGAAGCAGCTGAATTATGGCTGCAGCAGATGTCATACAGACTTTGGGATGACACAGGATCAGTCCTAAATATTGCATACACTTTTCGTCTTCTTAACTCACTGGTACATGAAGTGACAAACTTCCCAGGGCTCGAGTGCCTGTGAACAACTGGAATATGACCTGCACGGAGTGGGGCTGCCTTTACAAGTTGGCTAATTGGGAACCAGTCACTTCCTGAGCTGTATTTATATCTTGGCTGCTGACATAAGTTCAGAACAAAGAGCTAATACATTAGCTGGAACATTCTCTTGTCCCTATAAAATACAGTAATTCTGACATGCAGAGGATCTCTGAAGAGAAGCATTTCCCTTTGTGGAAGTCCCAGACAGCAAAGCTATGGATGGATGGATGGTGTGGGGTTCTGCTCTATTGGTTGCTATGCAGCAGTGAGCACGAAAATAGGAGAATATTTCCTTTTCCTATGGAGAAAGGGTTATACTAGCAGTGCTTCTGAATTCTTTTATACAGGAGGATAAAAAGAATGAAGATGAGTCTCCTTTACAGAGGGAATCTTCCCTCTCTACCTTTGTAGCCCTTTTGTTGTACAGGCAGGCACAAGAATCTTGTGCAGGCTTCAGTTTTAATGATAAAACACAGGCAGCTGGAGATGGCACATCCTCTCTAAAGCAGCCTTTCAGTCTCTGATGGTTACAGACCCTTTCTCTGCAGTACCTTGTCTTTGCCAGGTGCCACCAGGTATATTGTGACAGTGTGGATGCTGGGTGTCCTGGGATACAACCAGTCCAGAGCAGTGACAGCCACTTGTAGGATGTTTTCCATCATGCAGATGTGGTGGTAGGCTTTGCTGAATGCATGGCAAACTCCCTGTGAAATCAGAATCCTCCAAGTGAGCCAGACAATTCCACATGATTTGGGAGAAAAAAGCAGAGGAAATGTTCATGTTGTAACAAATTACTTTAATCAGAATTTGTAAAGCAGAAAAGTGACTGTGAAATGTCCTTTATCAAATAATGCTCTGAAGTACTGAGTACCCGGTCACAGCCAAGTCCTTAACCAGACTTTTTAGTGGAAATAGCCAAGAGGACCCGTAAGGTTGGCTTGCTGCGCTCCCTGCTGCCCAGATGATGCATCCACAGCGAGGCTAAAGCAAAGAGCATGCCAAAGAAATCCAGACAGCTGTCGTTTACAATTATTCCACCACGTAAAAAGTAAGGTTTCAGATAATTTTATATAAATTTAGACAAATATGAGATTGACAACATCGGGAAGTAAAAGCTGCTACCTTTGAACTTTGCACAAAAGGTCAATTAACATCCTAGTCAGGAGAAGATTAAATAAATTATTGATGAAGTGATACCTCATAATCAATCTCAGATAAGATGCTAATCAGCAGGATACTGATAAGGTGCTCTGCTTACACCACTTCCACCATATACAGCAGAAGGGGACCCACAGATATTTTTTTAGTTGTACATCTTACATTTACTCAGAATATGTAAAATTCAGAAGTTTTTTGCAGGTTGGAGTAACAAACTGCTTTCTGATGGTGCCCACCTCGAAGAAAGTGATCTCGTGGGTCAGGAAAATGGATTTCTCACACTCGTCCCGAAGAGTGTCAAGTGCTAGAATGCCAAAAACTCTCCAACGAGCATCATGCAGGGGCAGCACGAGGAGTGAACCTTTCCTCTCCTCCGCAGGGCGGTTGGAGTTCCAGAAGTGAATGTTTCCGTGGAGATGAACTCTTGGAACATAGATTGGCTTTCCCTGGTCGATGACTGCAAAACTGAAATATAAATTTATGAGCAGGTTTGTCAGGAGGAGCAGAAACCCTTTAGTGAAACAGTAAATACTGCAGCTTTGATCTCTCCCTGTTTTTTGGCATCGGAGAAGGAAGGTGTGATCTCCATACCCTGACCACACTCAGCAATACCACATTTACCACTTGCATCCTAAAGGCAGTGGTAATAAATAGGCACTTTTCATCCTTAGGACATTTTAAAAACATCAGTTAATGAATGGAATGAAAAGGAACACAGAAGCAAGCAGCAGTTACATTTAATAGGCAGCAATGTTTAAAGAGACAAATATGTCTGGCTTTTGGAAATGACAAGTGAAGAAGCATGAAAGCTGTTTATAGCATAAACACTAGAGATGGAAAGGCATTGTTCTCAAAAATATCCTGTGGATATAAACTGGCATAAGGGAATTAATTTTTAAAGAAGAAAATGTAGGCCCAATGCCACAGCCATTTGCTAAAGGATGAGATTTATTAGACTGTGAGCTAATCTCCCCAAGGAAAGGGTGAAATCCCAAACAGAGCAGTTCTAAGTAGACCACGAGGAGTATAAGGACATGTATAGGATATTGGATCATTGCTCAACAGTCTCTTGGGAGATTTCCTCCCTAGAGTACTCCATCAGCCTCAGTTTCCAGTGCATCCCAAACACTGCCCCATACCTTCCAAACAGTTTTGAGGAAAAGGAACAGTTATTTGGAGTTTTTCTTACCTTACTCCTTTCATGTCTCTGTGCAGTAGCTGGTTTAAGATGTAGGGAGCATTGTCTGCGGTACAGGCCACGTAGCGCAGGAGAACCTGTCCCTGCTCTGGGGAGAGCTGGTTCTCCTCCAGAAGGGCAATATATGCACTGATGTTCTTGTTATCCCCATGGGCTTCCATGTCCTAGCAACCAAATGTTCCCCATTACAGTCTGTACATTAGCAACTGGCACTTATTTAATGAACTTAGCACTCTTCATTTTTTGCCGAGATGCTGCTCTGGGTCACTGAGTTTGTGTGCCACCAACCCCCTGATGTGGCTGTGTCTCTGCTGTGGCTGTGTCTGCCTGGTGCACTCTAAGACAAGCACAAACACTCAGGATTTTGTTTGGCAAGGAAAACTGATTTCCTTTTTCCTGTTCCTAATGGGGAGGAGTAAATAGAAAAATAATCTGTAACTATAATCTGTGCCTAAGCAAAAATCCTGTAGATTTCTTCTCCAATAGGAGATTCCTTTAAGAAAAAAGACAAATGAGAATTGCCACATTTACAAACCTAGACAATACTGCAAGAACACTTCAGCTACACTGAGAGAAGTTTGGCTTTGAGGAGGGCTTTAATGGCGAGGACAAACAGCTAAAGTTGCAGCTGTAAATTAAAAATGAAACTATTTCCACTACAAATTACCCATCTGTGTCTCAAACTGACTCTGGTGTGTTCTATTTCAGAAGCTCCAAAACTACAGCTATGGATTTCCAGATCTGATCTAAGTCAGCTTTTTCAAAACTGAGATAAAATTGTCCATGAGATTCTTTCTGTACTGGCAGAGCAAGGATGCTTACCTGGGAGAGGGCTTTAAACACTGCTTTGTACACTGGTTCCATGCTTGTTCCACTGGTCTCAGCTGCTTGCTGGATATCCTGCAGCCATTTCCTCCTTGCTGAGCTTTGCAAGCTCTCCCTGCCACTTTGTTCCACACTTGTGGTCAGGAATCTCACCAAGTTATCAATAGTTTCATCTTCATTGCCAGTGAACTCAGAAGCAATTAACTCAAGGAAAGTCTGGAATGCCTTTGGGGTTAGCTTCCCCACTCTACTGAGCTGTGGGTATTGAGAGCAAAGCTTTTCCTTTGCTGGTAAAAAAAAAAAAAAGAAAAGAAGGCAGTGAAAATCTAGTTGATTAATCAGTTCTGCAAAATACAAATCGAGACCTAAACTGGCTTTGGGTGGAGTCCATCCAGTCCACCATTCTAGGTTTCTTTCAGCTATCTCCTACATGGAAGTGGTCACACTGGCAGGTAATCTCCAGCTTCCAGACAGAACACATCCTCTTCCCTCGATGCCTGCTTTCCCTCCTATGAGAAAGAGCCCCGCACAACCCTGCTTTCTGTCCTGGTGCTGGTTAACTCCGCCGCCACTCTGCCAGAGCTGGCCCGGCCCGGCGCAGGCTCTGCCCAGCCCCGGCTCTGGGCTCACGAGGGTGCTCTTGCACAGCCTGAGGAACGTGCAGGCGCTGCCTGGCTCCGGGAGCCCGGGGTTCACGGGGTCTCTGTGACTGATGCTTTCATCGTTTTTTCTGCATCCTGTTTTCAAATCCTGTGGGACCCGAAGATGCCCCTGTTCATGGTAGGGTGTTGGACTAGATGATTTTTACATGTGCTTTCCAATCAAATCACTGATTTTAGCTGTAGAAGTACTAACTTGGCCCAAATCATGGTGGAGCTGATTGTTAATGCTGTCTTATCCACCCCATCATCTAAGAAACATTCAATATTCTAATTTAATTTCTGATTTTCTGACAGAACTAGGATGGAGAATTTTTTGATCCTATAAAATGTTTGGATTTTCACCTGCATTTTCTCCTCACTTTGAAGAAAGGGATGAAGAAATATACATGAAGTTGAATGTGTTATGTATTCACTACTGAGCCACAGCATAATGAATTATTTCCCCTATTCTATCTAATGTTACATTTTTCACTTGCAAGGACAATCAAATAATTCTACTCACTTTTAACTCTGTGTTTCCATCCAGGAGAAGAACAATGTCTGTGAACACTTCCCCCAAACCTGCTTATTCCATATCCTTGAGAGATTAGATTGAGGCAGCTAGAAATAGTTTATGTTGCTGGTAGGTGATATTGATTTTGCTCTGCTCCCTTTCTATTTATTTGTCCTTTAGTGTATGAGCCCTTTGTGGAAGGGACTTGTCCTTCTATACTGCCATGGTATGTTCTGGCATGCTTTGAATACAAGAGAGCAGTGAACTGCCAGTTTCTCCCGGCTGGACAGCCTGGAGATGATTAACTGTGACATGCTGGTGTGCTCCCCACCCCACCAGCTGCCTCCAATGAGCTAAAGGATAAAGAGATTTTGGTGGTTGCCAAAGTGAGCCAGTTTTGGTGATTTGCAGCAGATCAAGCAGCATGAAGATGAGCGTGGAGATGAAAAACCCAGTCCTCTCCACCCAAGCACACATGCAGACATGTTCTTAATTGCTAATACAGTGTTCCAGAGCATTTTATGCCCACATGTTAATATGCATGAGGCTGCCAGCCAGGTTCAGTTGAACCTGATCCACTTCTGCTGGACCCAAGTCTTTTCTATCAAGGACCAAATTTGCTAAGTTTATGCAGTGAAATAACCAATAGAGAAATGAGACTCAAAGCTGCTCTGTAATTCATGAGAGCTGTGCAACAGTGTGGATAACTACAGGCTATTTGAGACCCATAAGGAAAGCTGTTCTCTCCTGTGAGGTACATTCCTGCAGGAAGCACAGTAAAATGTATCTATTAAAAATAGCTGGATAACACAGATGGACTGGACTAAAAGTGCAATCATGTCCTCAGGCTTTATGTGTGGTTTTTCACTGCCATATCACAAGTATACGTTGCATGTTACAGCTGAAATAATTTTTCAACACATTCTAGTGTCATTAAAACACTGGGTTTCTTCTCTGCCTGGAAATCTTGCACAGGAGGAGGGGATGGGGCAAGGCATTAACAAATAGGTCTGGGTAACTGTATTTTACACCTCATACTGTGTATGCTTACAACTGCTTGCAAAACCAAACTGGTGCTTGTAACAACCTCATTAGCCCTGAGCTGGTTGAAGGCTTCCTGTGTTGTTCTCACAGAGCAGAGATTTTTCCTTACCTTTCATCAAGGCCCCTTTTCCCATGTCTCCATTGAATGTGCTCAGAACAGCAACCACCTCTTTCAGGTCCAGAGACCCACATGCATTGCTGTCCCATTTTTCAAAAAGTGCCTCCAGAAGCTGTTTCCTTTGGGCCACGTGAGACACACGGCGAACCTGCAACAGAGGAACAGTTGGTGTTTGGTAACTCCTGGACACTGATGCTGATTTGGTAACTCCTGGACACTGATGCTGATTTGGTAGCTCCTAGACAATGATGCTGATTTGGTAACTCCTGGACACTGATGCTGATTTGGTAGCTCCTGGACAATGATGCTGGGCACTACACAAGTATAGACACTACACAAGTGTGGACACACACTGAAGTGGTTGTGCCAGTCACATCATTCCTTTGGGCCAGGCCAAATCTCTACATACATGGCTCAGACCTGGAGATGAATCATTAAACCTGGGAGATACTTAGAAACACTAAACACAGGTGACAGTTCAGTTTACCAGGCAGAACTAGCACTGCAGAGTTATTTCACAGTGAACAAATGAATCCTGTGCTGGATTTAAGTTGAGGTCAGCTCAGGTAAGTGCAAGTTTCCCAGAACACAAATGTCTCCCCAGCAAGAACTAACCACAGCCTTGTCAGTGACACCCTGAGATGTGACAGTTCATATTTCTGTACACTGTTATTTTGCTGATGCTGCCCTGAAGCGTGTGGGCTCCAAGCAAATACGTGTTACCATTTGTCCTCTAAACCCAGCATAGAGAGATAACTGGCTGGAGTGGAATTCTCTCAAAGGCCAAAATTCTGGCAGTGTGTGCTGTGTTCAGTGAGGACTATGGAGCCGTCAGATCCGATATCTCATCCAAATTAGGTCAGCAGCACAGAGGGAAACCAGAAAGAGGTCTGAGGAAAACACAACCAGAGAAATGTACCACAAAACAGACCTGAAGTGATATGAGGCACCCCGATGCTGGGCATGAGGAAGGGGAATTGTTTTTCAACATATGGCAAGAGCACCTTGTAACTTAAACACAAAGAAGCCTGTGTACACATCCAGTCATGCACATAGCAAACCCAAACACACTTGTTTTAAAATCATGCTCAAACATACACAACCTCCTGTGTACATGCCAGTGCAGTAGGGCAGAGATCAGGTTCTTGGCTATTATAAAGGCGAATAAGCAGAATGGAATGTTTTGGGCTCTTTCACAATTAACTATCAACTGTTGTCTCACTGAGTCCGGCTCTAGGACAGACAGACAACCTCTTACAGGATGAGTCTGTCATCACTTCCAGAGCTGAGGGCTAGGGAGGGAGCATCCCTATGAAAACAAAGGGGTAAAAGGTCTCCTGAAGAAACAGAGGCTGCAAGGTTGCAAGTGGAGAACTCTGCCAGCATCAGGTTAACAGTTGACTTTGCTAAGCGTCTGTAGGCATTTGCTTGGTTTTTGTTTGGACATGGGATCAGCAAAACTTATCAATATTTACTTTTTCTAGTTGTTTTGTTTTTTCCTCCTCTGTCTGTTTGTATTCTTCTCTGATAAATGCAGTAAGCCTCTTCACAGTAGGCAGAGAAATGTCTTCATCAACAAAATTGTCCATGAGCTGCACAAACCGTGGCAGGGTGAGGCAGCTGGCAGCAAAGGAACTCTTAGTACAAGAATCTTGATGGTTCTGAATCTCTGCTTTGCTGGGACCTGAGTCTGAAAGGCAGAAAGCACAGTGTGTCACAGGAAGCCAAATGCTGCCCTAAAGCCAACCACGTGGCAGCTATCAGCACATCCTCAATCCTGCACTTCCTATTCAGGGAAATTACGGCTGAATACAGACTGACTCCATGCTGAGTAAAGGCCTTAATCTGCTTATACTGTTCTAATAGTAGCTCTGCAGATCCAGTCTGGCATGGATGCCATGGTACAGCCAGGTCAAACCCTGACTGCAGGTGAGCTGGAATTGCTGTTACTCAGCAGGGGGCTGTCTGAGACAAAGACCTCATTGAGGGACTGCATGTCCCCAACAAACAGGATGCACATCCAGGGACTGACTGAAGGACAGGCTAGTGCTGTGCACAGGAAGTTACCACAGAAAGCTGTTGGTGCCAGAAGGGCTGTAGCATCAGCTTTACAACCCTTTCTGTAATAATTCTATCACTAAATTGCTCAGACAATGTAGAGCCAGTTCTTGCAGTGTTCTAAACTGCGAGACACAAGAGCATTCACAGAGTGCTAGCAAGGAGGTTGGCCCTTCTAGGATGTTTATGAAAATACCTCACACAGAAACACACAGCTGTCTGATCACAGCCTTCCTAGAACAAAGGCCTTTGTAGACAATGAAGTAGGATCATCCTTTGGAAACAGTGAGAGAGTAAAATAAAAGGTTCCTGCTAGATGATCTCATAGCACATCTCCCTACAGGTAGTCACAGTCTAGAAATTATTTAAGTAATTTCTAGATATAATGTGCTCAGGTTCCTGCCTTGCTATAGTAATATTACAGAGTGAAACGGAACATAAAGTTTCTCCTAATTGTACAAATGCTGCTGCTTCACAAAGTCCCTACTTGAATTAAAGTGTCTGTTCAGTGCCTTGAATACTCCTACCAGCAAAGTGACTCACCTGCCATCCTGTGAGGGAATAAGCTCTGAAACCTTGGCAGAAAACACCATACTGAGAAGATAGCAAAGCTTATGGTCTTCTCTACTCAGAAATCACTCACATGGTTTTGAAATGGATTTAAAACACCCTATAGTTAAACCAGTCCAAATATATACATAAAAAATTATTAAGTTCTGTCAGAAAAAAGGAGAACACTTTTACCTTGGTCATGCAGAAGGTCCTGCAATCTTGTCTCTGAGCTTGTCTGTTGGTCAGATTGGCTCTTGTTGCTTGCAGGGGTTTCTTTCACAGCCTCTGCAGCAGGAGTGTCGTGGTGGGAATCAGTGACATCCATGTCTGCCACAGCTCTGTCTCCTGAGGCTGTGGTGGTAGCTTCAGGTGTTGTCTCTGCAATTCCATTGTCTCCTTGACTAACTTGCCCTTCTGACCCAGGTTCTCTGGCTGGTTTTGTTTCTGTCTCAGGCTCTCCACCCAGGCCGGATTCCTCTGGTTTTCCAGATCCACGTTCTCCATCTGTACTGAGACTGTTCCCAGCAGAGGCTGATCCTGGGAGAGCTTCATCCTGTCTGCCTGCAGTTCCAGGCTCAGCTTCCCTCTCAGTTTTGGTGTCTTCATGGGAGCTGGATTTCTCACTCTGTATGGTATCTCCATCCAAATCAGTAGCTTCAAGGCCAGTGCTTTTCACTGCTGACACGGCATTCTCACCTTCCTTGCTCACTTCAGCACCACTTGGCTCTGCTGCTTCATTTCCTTCCTTGGAAATTCCTCCAGTCTCAGCTTCACTCAGGCCTCTCCAGAAATCCATAAGATCAATATCTTGCAGCTCAACTATTGGCCCTAAAATAGAAAAAATATGGGTGAGCTGATACTTTGCACTGGCTTTATGTTCTCTAGTATTGCAAAATTTAAAGAAAAAAAGGTATTGCCAAGTAAATATAAACTACCAGAAAGTATCTTCTGCAAAGACACATCTCAGGAACACAAAACTTCAGAATAATGTCTTTGCCTGCAGAGATCTGCACTTCTGGCTGTGTATTACACCACTTTTCTTTTGAAATAAATGTTTCATCATTCTCTACACTAAGAAGGAGAGCTGTATTTCACCTTGCATTTGATCTCTGCAATTAATTAATAAATATCCAATATCTTTAAAATACTTTACTTTCATGCAGATGATTCCCTGCATCTTTTCTTTATCTTTCTCTGTGCTGGATGTATTTTAGTGCAAACACAAATTTATCTTCTGATATTGACCCATAAGAAAAAACAGTTGTTTCAGAAAGAGTCTTTATTTAATTCTATTTCCCAAAAAGTACTTCAGAATTCTGTAGCAAGGAAAACTTTTGGATGCTGAAGCATTTCTGGACATTGCATCACAATTTGCAAAACGTGTTTGGAAATTCTGGTTTATAGGTCACAGCACTCATTTGGGTCCTTTCTTGGGCTCTGGTCATTACTGACTGGTAACACTTATAAAATATATCTGAGCCATCCAACCTTGTGTGGACTCCCAGTGTTTTAACCACAGCTAAAACATCCCATGTGCTCACACTTTCTGGGGTTCCAGAATTGCCACTTGTCAGTCCTGGGGCTTCTGTCATAGAAGTCTCTCAGCAGGGCCAGTATTTTTTGTCTATTCAAGACACCAACCTAGACAAAAAGATTACAATTATTGGATTTTTCCTGTGGTTCTTGTGACTTACATGAACATTTGCAGCACTACAAAGGCACCATTAGCCAAGAATTACCTGTGACTGATAATTATCCATTACCAGAACATCACTGCAAATTTCAAAGAAGTTAATTTATTTCATAGAGGCAAAGACTTCTTCTGGGCTGAGCTGAAAATCCCCACACTTACTACTTTGCAGGCTCTTCCTCTTCCATGTCCTTGACATTACAGTGAGACAATTGTAACTGTTCTGCCAAAGGAGTTCTTCGTGTAAAGATCAAAGCTTCAACATTTCATACTCTCAGGACAGATATTGATTGCCTGACAGAACCATGGAAGAATTTTCATGTACTATGGGCTGTGCTGTATTACCTTAGTGACTGCACATTGTAGTTTGGTTTTGTGCCCCATCATCTCCTTTGAAGGGTGATGTATTGGCCTGGAAACATAATTAGTCCAAAAATCTGAGCTATTATGACAACCTCCCTAATTTCCTTTAAAAATTCATAGACATTTGACCACAGAGGTGAGAGAGGTATCAGCAGTTCCAGGGCAGAGGAAGGTGCAGAGTTTATTAAATCCTTGTTGCTCAGGGTGAGTGTACACAGACGATAAACCCAGGAAAAGGCAATGAAATGGGTCATTTCCAATCAGGAAATTGTGGGGTTTAAAAAGTAAAGCAAACCTAAATGATTGCAAGTTTTCCATTTTATGATGTATTCCCGTTGTCATTATTTAAGTCCTGCCACCTTCATAATCTCCCTGCCATTAGTGAAATAAAGTAGTTAATTAGGAAACAGATTTACTTAAGTTCATTATTTGTAGTGAGTAGCTTTCCATCTGAATTATTGATTTCCTTTTCACATTTTGTTCTTAGATTAAAAACTGCAAAATGTAAAATTCACCAGGCTTTTAATTCCTTTTGAACTTTGCCTGCCCTTAGACTAAAGAAATAAAGGAAGAACTTTCCTGTTCTTTTCTGGAAATTAGCTCAAGATGACTGCATTGTTTATAACCTGAATCTGTAATTATTGGCACCAATATTTCAAAACAGAGGGTTTAGAAACAACTCAGAGATACACACCTCACCCACTGGTGAAGTTAATGCTGGAACTAAGTGAACATTTGCTGGTACTGCAGCACCTTCCTTTACAGGGAAGGGGTTTTGCCAGCTCTGCAGAAAGGACCAGAACTGAAATGTAAGAAGCCATCTGGTCCAATTTTAGTGTTTCAGACTCTGGTAATTTAATTCCTGCTGGTTAAAAAAATGCTGGAAGTCAGGGTTGCATTTCAGCTATGGGTGGGTTTGGAACAAAAAATATAATCACAGAATTCTGTCCCTAAATTTACAAGATGTAGGTCCTGATTCCCAGTGTGTTCCTGACATTGACACAAAAGTACCTTGCATACCCCTGTGCAAACATTTCTTCTTGTTATTTGTCTTTCAGTAGAATATATCAGATTGGGTTCTGATCTACTTAGGAGATGCACAAACACACCACGTTTTTGAAGATGTTTCCAGATCACTGTGGAATATTTGGATTCTCCATTCAGTATTTCCATTACACACACTTAATTTTCCATTCAAATTTCCTCAGCTGTTACTTGTCAGAATCATCTGCTGCTTGCCCTGAATGTTGCATTACTACTGCATAATTTTACTTTATTAAAAAGGGAATTGATGAATGAAGTCTTATTAAAAAGAAAATAAGGATATTTTGGGATTCCGTTACCTTTTTGTCATATTAAAATAAAATAATTAGAGGATTTAGATAACTCAAAATCTTGAAGAGTTTTTTGTTATTTGGATCCAATAATTTCACTTTTATATAAATAGATAAAATAGCTAGAATTGTCAAATATTAACAGGGGGTTATTTACTTATGTAAACATTTCCAGTTTACAAAGATTTGCCATTTTAGCAGGGCTCCCTGCTATTTCAGGACATTTTTCCTTACCACTTACCCTGGAAGGAACATGTCACAGTGCAGGCATCTATAGAAGAGAGGAGCACTACAACAAGAAACCGTTTCCAACTCCTCTCCCCAGCTGTGCTATTTTTCCAAGTTCCTAAATTTAGTAGAAAAGGTGACTTTTCTTTGCACTTGGTATGTGACTAAGGAGGCTGATGACAGATTCCTGCCCACCTGCCCTTTGTGCTGCACCTTGTGAGCAGGACAGGTACAGCCTCCCCTCTCCTTAACAGAAAACCATCTGTGTTTGTACAGCTGCCCAAAACTCGGGGCAGCTTTAGTGCTCGGGGAGTTGAAACATGTTGACCTAATTTTTTGTCACCTAGATATTGGCAGGTGATGACTCTCAGCTGTTTTCAGCACTGTTCTGTGACCTATGAGTAATTCCTTTGGCAATACAGACTAAACCAGACTTGCCATTTAATCAGGGATAGGTCAGTGTTTAAGCACTTGATTGTTTTTCTGGAAATGTGATGTGTCTATCCTGAACCCTACAATGAGCTTGTTAGTGAGCAAGAGGGAAGAACAGACACTCAGAAAAGGTCATGAGAAAGCAGACTTTGTTGTTGTTGCTGTACTGCAAGAAAGATAATCAGGAGTGTCTCAAACTTCATTAGCTTTGAAAACTAATCTCTGACTAAATTCAATTCCATTTGAAAATCCTGTGTTTAAAACATCCCTGGAAATGAATGCATAGTTATAAAAGAAACTGATACAAGTGAGCACAGAGACAATAAGCTTAAAATTCACAGAGCCATTGCCTTTTGGGGTATTATAGCAGTGATCCAGCTGGGTTCTGGGATTGTTTTGGGAAGTTCCTGCTGCAGTGTATAGTCCAGGCTGTCTTTGCTGAGCTGCCATCCTTCTGGATGCATGCATTTGAAATCACAATAATGATCATGTGGATACCTTCTAATTTGACTGTAATTTAAACACTGCTTTCTCAGCTCCCTGGCCCTAATTGCAGCTCATTGAGGCAGCCAGCCACACTCACCATGCAGACTGGAATAACTGCCTGCTACCAAACAAATGGAAATTAGGAACTGAAACAACTGCTTTGCTGTGCTTCGCAGAATGAGCTCCACAGGTAATGGATCCCATTCAAGTGGTAGAAGTCCTTGGGTTACTTTGCATTTTTATCTCCCCGTGGGTACAGTAGAACTTTACAAAGGAAACCAGGCCAGGTTTAAAAGAGCTGCGTGGCCCACACGACACTTTAGTGAACTCAATTTGCAGGGCAAGGCTACCTCGGAGCCTGGAAACCACAACTCTGCTCTGATCAGTTTTTTTTCGGCAGCAGTGGCGTCACTGCTGATAGCTGCTCACTCCTGTTGTGTTGGTATTTTTGGCTCTTTGCCCCTGAGATTCCACTGGGATTAGTAGCATGGAGATGGTGATTATGCCACAGAAATAATAGGAAGAAAGTCACTTTAAAACATGAAAGGAAAGAAAGGATCCTTTGGAAATCTGTGGCAAAGATAGGACTTGAGTTTATATCTCCCTGTAGCCAGGAGGATCCATCACAGCCCTTCTTGACAGAGCTGTAGCAAAGTGAAATGTCTCCTAGCTGGGAAGCAGACACATTTCTTCCCTTATCCCTGAAACAGCAGCTTGCCTGCTATTCTCTAAAACACACTATTGGTGTTGAAACGAGCCCTGTAATTCCTTTCTCTTGGCAGTAATGACATTATTAGCATGACATTGTCGAGCAGGGTTCACTCTGGGTAGGCCCTGCAAACATCACTGGAGGAGTGCTGGGTGGAATATAAAATTTATGTAGGAGAGAAAACTAAGATTAGGGCAACTGCTTGCTCTGTAGTAGCCAGAAACTGGCAAATTGAGGCTACTCTTAACAAGTACCACACTTTTTGGATGAAGCCCAAGTTTTTAGCAATAGTTTATGCCATTGATTCTTCAGTTCCTGCTATTTACAGGTTTTCTAATAAGTCTAGCACTTTTTTTGTTTGCTTTTTAATGGGGATGCAGGTGTACTGAGAGGATGATAGATAGAGTTTAGAGCTGCTGAAAACCAAATTATGGCTTTTGAGTTTCATTTCCAGCTCTGTAACTGACTTACTGTATTTTAATTTCCTGTCCATAAACTGTGGCTGAAGTTCACAGTACTGTTCTCAGACAGGCTGTAAAGGCAGATTATTTTGCATTTTAAATTTTAACTATGAGATTTATTGATAGAAGCCCTCCAGATCTATAAAGTAATGCAACATAATTAATGCAATATATGTAATCATTGAAGTAATGTGCACATTTGTTAAAGTCAATCTACATCAGATTATTTTTCTGAAAGGTGGTTGAATAGATAAATTAGCACTCAAATATTCTGAACATGCTGTGGAAGCAGGTAATTTTTTAGAATTAAAGGCCATGGTTGATTTCTTCTCCAGAATCATCAAACTTCAGTCCCAAGTCATCAGTTTAGGTAACTCAGTTTCTAATTAGCCATCAGCCACTGTGTGTAAGAACTATGAATTTGACAACAGTGCAGCAGCTATTGTTTCCTAAAATACTGCTGAGTAAGCACAAAAAGAGTATCTAGAGTTGAGAAAAAGAAAAAGCAAGCAGTGACCCAGAGAAATACCAAACTGGGAGTATGCTCACATTGAAATTAGGCTGAGAGCTGCTTTGCCTACCTTTCCATTATCACAAACTTGGAAGAGGTCAATAAAAATTTGTCTCCGTGGATCACGTTTTGTTGCTTCTTGGAAGTCCTCAGCACACTTACAGAGATATTCCATGATTTCTTGGAACTTGTCACTGGAAACATGCTCAGCATAGGAAAGGACAAGCTATGGAGAGAAGGCAGCAGTGGTCATGGTTAGCTTTCTTCAAGCATTTTCACCTTTAGTTGAACTCCTAAAAATCTATTGCATGCAATGAAATATTTAGGAATTTGTAATTTAATCTGCCAACATAACACAGACTTGGTGCCTACTTCATTCTTCCCTTCAAAAGAAACAATATTCTCCAAACAAGCCTAGGACACTATGGAAATGCATCCTGAACAGTTCCTTTCCTGGTCCAGAGGTCCTTTATCAAGCTCAGTGGTCCAGAGAAGCTGGATCAGATCCCTCCTATGAAACGTTGTGGCTTAAGCCTGGTTTTCTTGTGGAGGATTTAAGTTCTCCACAGTTTTCTGCAGCATTTAGTATTCCTGACTTCACTCCCAAGGAGGCATTCTGAGCCATTACATTCTGCAGAACTGACAGTCACTCAACTCTGAAATGCCACAAAAGGAGCATTGCCTACAATTTCAGTGTTTAGAGGACCAGTTGGATACAATAAAAAAAATGAACGTTTCTTTTGAAAATGAGCCTGCTGTCATCTAAGTCCTCTGACACTGGGAATACTACTGACTTGAGATTGATTTTAGGTTCCAGCCTTGGAGACACTTTAACACTTTGGATTTATAGCCATGTGGCTTTTATGAGCAAAAGCAATATGGTTCTAAAAATGTGGTGTGCATGACATAAATAATAATGGCCATCAGAACAAACCACAATCCCAGGGCCTGTGCTGAATTATTATAGCAGGTTTCTGGAACCAGCCACACTAACACAGAGCCCATACAGTTAAAAGGAGGAATTTCCAAAGCACAGAATGCTTCCCATTATCCCATTTTGAAAGTATGGATACCTGACATAAGTGCTAAAATATCTTGGACTTGTTGAAATGCCACACAGGCATTAACCAGCTGAATTATTAATATATGTTATTATTATTCATGTCTATATTGCATAGTTTTCAAATATATGGCACAAGTGGAAAAGAGAGGAAGAGCAGAAAAAAAGCAATGGCCTGGGGGGTGGCTGGTAGGAAAGCAGAGCTCTTAATGCAATGTGGGTTTTTTCTTCATTTCAGCATAAAAAGAGGATGTAAGGTTGGGGTGAAGGTGGCATATCTGCTTCTTGGGGTTATTAGAACCCAGAGCTGGTGACAGAGGAACCTTAAAGGTGAGGCTGTTGGGATGAAGCAGGTTGGACAAGCAGCTTGTTATTTTGGATGTCACCTTGATGACACATCCAAAGGCTCCTGCACTAATACTGCTGTCTAACAGCTTCACAGGACACTGTTTACAAGCACCATGTGGGAAGGAGGCACCACCATAGGCTTAAGCTTTTCTTAGCTGATGTGTAAATTACTGTACACATAATTAACATACATTTATTTGTTATTAACTGAGTGATTTTGAGACCTCTCTGATGAGAGCTGGCACACCTCCTTCTTGCTACCCAGAGACCTTGGTGCAGTTTGTGAACACATTATCATCAAAAACAATGGATCTGTTCTTCTTGTTCCTACTGATCTCACTAGAAATCGAGAGAGCCACATGCAATCATGGAAAATAATCTCACCTTTAAAGCCTGATTCTGACCCTGCAAAGGCAACGTGAGCATTTCCCTTGGTGTCAATAGCTTTGTGCCAGACTGCTGGGCATTCTGTGTGTTAGAGCACAAAGCTTGTGAAATAAACTATTAAGGGCTAGTCTCTGGGATTTAAATGCTTTTCACATAAAAGAACCCACAAGGTTGTCACGAAGGATGTAAAAATACAACAGCCACTGTTCTGCATTTCTGAAAAAAAACCCTACCCAAACCTGAAAAACAATGATGTGTGAGGTCTCTCTCCTGAGTTTCTAACAGCCTTTAAGTGACCCAAAGCTGCACTGAATTCAAGGCAGAAAAAAAAAAGGTGCTATTTAATTTTAAGGTCCATTAAAAACAATGCTTTCCACATGGGAAAGGGCCATGACCAGTATGGAGGAAGATCATCTCTTTCTGGGTTTGGTGGATGATGGAAAGGGGTGAACAAAGGTAAATTGTAGCTGAGGATTAGAAGATTAGAAACAGCCCTGTCCTGATGATGGAACAGTTCCCAAGGGAAGTGATGAAAGCCTCATCATTTGATTCAATTAAAACCGGACTGCAAAAAGCATCTGAGAATATGTTCTGAGAGAACATTCCTGGCAAATCAGACAGCCTGACAATCCATGTCTTTTGTGCTTCTGATCTCTGTTGTCATATTTCTAATTGAGTTAAAATAAAGAGTACACAAAGTATATTTTAAATAGTTTTCTAATGCTAATGGAGCATGAATTCATTCAGTGATTATATATATCTGTACCATAGGGGTTATGGACTGATGCTTCATTGCAGTGACAAAAGCAATTCTCTGGGCTCTCATTATCCACAATAGTCTTCTTAATTAGATGCAATAATTCTGAGGTTAAATTCAAAAATGTCTCATTTCATGCTTAAAAAAAACCTTCAACAAGTTACCATAAAAATGCATCTCTGTGCAAAACACCAAACATGTGAGTCTCCTGAGAGGGAAGAAGGCACAAAAAATCACACATGGTTGCTTGGAATTAGTCTCTGCACAGCTGCTTTATACTCTGGTTTTAATTATTATAACAGCACCCACTAGCACTGCTGCAATGAGGGTCTGCCATTATTCCTATTCTAAACACCCCTTTTCACAGGTTTAATTACCCAGCCATAAAATCCAGCTCTGTTGCAGGTAGAAATTGCTGGCAAAGCCTTGACCTGGACAGCTTTCAACAAATATTACTTTGAACCAATTTGGTAGTTTTCAGCTTGAGGAACAGCAAAGTAATGGGGTGGAACTTCCAACTGCATTTATGATTTTGATAAGTAAAATCCACACTTCTGATGTTTCCCAATGACAACTTTTGAGTTTAAAACTACTTGGTTATGATTCATGAATATTTATGAGACTTGTTGCAGTTTGTTTATGGTTCAGACCAGTGATAGCTCAGGACAAAAGTTTCTCATCCCAGTTCCTCACAGTTTGGTTCTGCTCTGGTTAATGGAACTTAGTCAGAAATAACAATACTGTGAGGATGTTACTAATTACCCCAAGCAAATGGTTGTAAGGGGACACCAAACATGTGAGCAGCCAAGCAAAGTTTGAATTCACAAGTGATTCAGGGCTTTGACATTCTAGAAAGGGACAGGGAGGGGAGTCCTCAAAACCACTGCTCCCAGAGTAACTTCCCAAAGAGCAGCACGGGCTGCAGTTCCAAGGAAAGCAAAACACCTCCCTCCAGCTGGCCAGAATGGAAGTGTTGTGAGAGCAGAGGATGGAGATGCAATGTCAAATGTCCAGATACAACCAGTGACCTGGGATGCTGGAGAAGGGAAGCCCTTCACTTACTCCTCTGGGCTGTCCCCAGGGAAATGCTGATACTTTATGATAAACACCACATTCTGAACCAGATACTCTTATTTCATTGCTCACCTTTGTGAACTCATCCAGGCTTACTGTTTTTTCCAATGTGTTTAAGATTTTCAGCTTCCTGTCATGGGTTGCTGGTAAAAAAATTAAGGGATATTGGTTTAGAAAGCAACAGTTGTGATTTTGCATATTGCATATTTTGCACACTGTGCTGTTACATTAATTTTCTTCTCATGTTGGATGACATTTCTTTGAGATTATCCCACTGTAGCTGAAGCATCTGACTGCACAGAGACCATCTAAATCTGCTTGCATTTCTCTTGCTGAGAATCTCCATTTAGCTATTCAGAACCGTAGAGTCATATTTATTCTTGACATAAGTTGGTGCAAATTGCGATGATTTTAACAGTACTTACGACTAATTATGTGAGGGAGGAAATGATTTTTGATTTAACAAACAGATAAAACTGCCTTAGAACTCTGGAGATATGGATTCTGCTTTGCAAGAGTGGAATCTGAAAATCATAGTAATTTTCTCAAGAATATGGGAATATTTCTACTGATGATGATATTCAAAAGTATGTTTTGGTCAGCTTCTGGGCTGCTATAATGGAACTGAGAAGAGACATCAAACATCTACATAGGTTTCTGAATGAGTTCTTTGAGCACAGACATGCTATTTCTGTTGGCATTATTTTTCTGTTCTTTCTTCTAAATATATCAGGAGTAATGAGAAAATTTATCATAGGATGCATTTATCTCTTGTTGGTTAAGATGTTCCTAAACTATACATTATCTTTATTAAACTATAAAACAGAGTGTAATGTTCTGTTAATGTATATTGAATGCTATTAAATTAGATAAATTAAGAAATGGAGCCTATTAGGGGAATAGTACAGAGAGCACCTCCAGCATCTGGAGAGCAAATATCTGGGCAGGAAATTCCTTCACAATCTCATGTCCCCGGGTCTGTTTGCACTGGGGAACCACAACTCCACAGCAGGAGCACAGGGGCTGTATTTGGCAGCCACACAGTGTCCTACCAATATTGGATGATTACTCAGAGGAACAATCCTGTAATACAGACAGGGCTGAACAAGGGCGAGCTCCAGGCAGAGGTGACTCCAGCAGCAACTGAAACACTCTCTGGAGTGCCCTGTTTATCATCCCAAATCAGCAAAGGCACATTTGTTATCATCAGTGATCATTACAGGCTCTCCATGTAAAGGGCTGGCAGTAGGCTCGTGTTGCCACTTCAGTGTTCCTGGCTCTATTCAATTATCATCCTCTGGGAAGGTCAAGTGTGAGCTATCCAAAGTGGACAGGAATTATGGAAATCTTTCTGAGCTGAGTGCTCTGGTACAGAAGCCCTGTGTGTCACTGGATTCCTGGGACTGGCCAAAGGAATGGCTTGATGAGATAAGCTACTGGGTGGAGCATTAGGTAAAGCTCAGCATTTCCCCTGAAACCATAACAGGTAACAACACTGTCAGACTTTAATTTTGTTGATCCCACCTTTGTTCCATATCTCCCAGTATGCCAAGACCTCCCATGAGACAAACACTGTCAGATAAGGCAGGTGAAGGAGGAGGTTGGTACAGTGATTCTTAAAAATAGCAATAAAGCACATGGCAATGTCTGGCTAACAGGGGATGTAAGTGGAAAGGGCCTGCATCTGGTCTATCTCCCTGAAAGATTTTTTAAACATTTTTCCATACTTTTCAAGATCATATTAATGAATCACATGGTGGTTCAGTCTATCTGAAGACTTGTGGTTCATACCCTGAGGTAACTACCCTTAGAGATTCTTCCTCTGTTATCAATCCATTTGCTGTTTGCTCACAGTTCACATCAGAATTCAGATCACAGCAATAAAACTAAGGAAGACACATTGAAAACTTGCCTTTTCTCATATCTTCAGGAATAGTATCAGTGACATCTGGAAAAAACCTCAGGGCATTCTGAACCTAAAAATCAAGGTAATAGTCAAAGGCCTGTGTCATGCAGACAACAGTAGACAATTACTAAAATAAATCACCCAGAATAATCAGCCATGTGGGCCAGTCATGGGTCTCACATGTAGATAAGATTTGTGGACAATGCCCTTTCCCCTGATCCTGTGGTGGCAGAGCTATCACCCCTCCTTGTGCCCCATGCTGCCATGCCAGGGCACATGGTCCTAGCACAAATGGCCTTTTCCTCGTGTCTGCAACAACCACAGCAGGATGTCCCCTAGTTACCAGTGCTGCTGGGATTCTGTCACTGTCATCCACTGTCCACTCCTTGAACAGAGCTGCCAACACCTCCTTTCTCCTCGCTGTCTCCTGATCCTTCTCTCTTCCCATCTCCTCCCTCTCCTCACGTTTGATCTTTGCATCAGCCTTCATCTTGGCCAGCCTGTAGGACATGGGAACATGCATTAGAAAGATACCATCATAAGCATACTTAAGATTGATTAAGCCTACCCTAAAGAACAAAACAAGAGGAAGAAACTTTTTGCTGAAATTCCTATCTATGTGGAAGACATTTAATGGAAAACCATCTGTGCAGCTCTCCGAGTTTTGTGTCATTTCAACAGCGATACATTTTACCTTCACATTTATAATGACACTCATCATTTATTGTGCAGATGTCCTTCAATTTTCTTTCAATTCTAGCAGGAAGACAGGTGCATAATTTTGCTACAGTTGATTTACCAACAAAATTGCATCAGTCTTCATTGTCTCCAAACCCAAGTACCTTTTCACACAAGCACTTCACTGGCAAAGAACAATGTTCAATGAAATTTCTGAAGCAGCCTCACACAATAGAGTCCTCACTGCCTTAGGACAGGGACAATACCTCAGACTCTCCATCATTTTGAACACATAGGGTTTTGCAGCTTTGGTCTGCCACTCAGCTCCTGCTTTAGTTCTCTTCCTGCTTTAGTTTTCTTTGCTTCTATAATCACCCAGCCATGTTTTTCCCAATCCTCCATTTCACACAACAAAAGAACTGAATAAAATTGATCCTGAACTCCTCTGCTTTGATTTTGACTTTGTTAATTTATGAAATGGGGAAAAAAACCTTTAGGAAGGTCAAAATGCTTAAAGCCAAATGATCAGTTCCTATGGAGAGAACAGCTCCATTTCATGGAGGCTGCTGGAATCTCTCTGCACTGAGGCAGCTGCTCATCTTTGTGGCCTTCACACCCTCTGTAGCTACTCAGAGAAAGGGGAATTGCTCCTCTTTTGTACCAGAGAACTCCAAAAACTATACTTTAGCTAACAATTCCTGCTCCCTTCTTCCTCCTGTGTTTCACATTCCGTGAAATGGGCTGATCCTGTTCCTGCTCTCTCCTGTTCTTCTGGAGTCAGCCTACAAATTATAACCCATCAATATTTTCTTTAATGAACAGAAAGACCTGTTTTACATGTCACAGCAATACACTTTGATCACAGTCAGTTCTATCACAAGGTCCTTGCTCTTCATGGCCATTTATCACAGAGGTTTCTTAATGAATCATTTGGTTCCTTAATCGATGGTGGGCATTGCACAAGTGCTGCTGAGGCAGCTCAGCCTCGGGCACTTTGATAGCAGGGGAAGGGTAAAATATTTTCCCATCTTCTGACTCCTTTCCAGAGGCAGAGAAGGAATGCAGCAGGTACCAAACTAAGTGGACAAACAGATTTTTCTCCAATGAATGCTGCAGGCAGAAAGACAAAACCAGACCATTTGTAGAGGTACCTCTTCCTCCGGAGCTGTCTGCAAGCTGGGAGCAGAGCCTGGGCTGTGTTCAGAGCTGCCAAGGTGCTCTGGTGATGAATTTGAGCAGTGTCCAGCACAAGTTACATTCTGTGCTGCACCTGCACTGGGCACTGTTTTGCATTCATTTCTAGGGTCCTAAAACTGGGCAGCTGCATCCTCTGCCTGGTGTCCCTGGGGTGGGACAAAACGTTTCCCCCTCAGACAATAATGGCAAAACAGAGATAACAATGCAGACACCCATTGCAAAGTGAGCACATTTCAGATCAGACATTTCCAGAAAAGATGAGATGGCAACGAGGTGACTTCTCCCTGCAGAACCAAACATGTTTCCTCAGGAAGAGAGCTGCCTGCCTCCCACACAGGGATGGGTGACTCAGCCTGAAGGACTCCCATCCCTGGACAAAGGCATCAGGTATCAGTCCACGTCCATAAGGAATTTCTCCCATCTGTTCTCCTTCCTGCCTTGACTCCCAGTCAGGTGGCAGTTAAGGAGAAACTGGAGGAAGTCCAAAAGAGCTCACTGAGGATGGGTAAGTGTTAGATGGGAACCTGTGGTGAATCCTGCCTTTCCTGAAGGTAATGCCAAGGCTCCCAGCACCTTCCTTTGGGCCAGAGTTTCATTCCTCACCTTTCTGGTGCTTATGTGAGAGATGTTGAGCACAGCCTGGCATTGCTCTTGTAACACTTGTTTCCTGTTTGGAAAGCCAGTGACTCACATGAGGACTCTCAGTGCTGTGTGGTGCTGGTAAAATCCTGTGTTGCTGCGATTTAAGAGTCCCATGCAAATCCCACAATACAGCCATCACAAATATGTAAATCCTGAGCTGCTGTGAATGCAAATCCCATGATACTACTACCAGTGGATATGCAAAACCTGCTACAGCCGTGATTACAGAACCCCCTGGCAATGCTGTCTATGGAGATATTTAATTCTGTAAGTCTTGATAGTTGCTTCCTTTGCATCAGCTCTGAGAGCTACAAATTGAGAACCTGTCTCCAAATGTAAAGATGGGCTTAACAGCCAAGGTCAAGATAAACAGGTCATGGGCAGCCAACACTATGCATCCAACAGGAAAATCTGTCCTCTCCAGAAATAAGCTCTGATTCACAATGAAAGCCAAGAGTATTTTAGGAGGGGAAAATAAACCCATAAAACAGAATTAAACAAAAGCCCAATCCAAAACCCCAGGAAATCTTATGTATTTTAATTCAATTATTTTTTCAAAATAAAACTGACATATGGTCCTGTATCCAGGCGTCCCTCTGTGAAACAACAGTGAATGATAAAACTGTTCCCAAAGCAAAGGTGTGGCAAGGCTGACATCCTAAACATCCCCCCAGAACAACAGCCTGTGCTTGAGTAAAAACTCACTAAAAGACATATTTCCCCAGCTCATTTGTTTCAGTGGATTGGTATTGAAAAAACAGAAAATAAAAGTTAAATTCTTTTACCAGTGACTGTATGAAATTCACTTCTCATGCTGCTTTGTTGTATTCACACCAGGCATGTACCTACAAACTGCAGCACTATGTTTAATGGAAATGTGGAGACAGAAGCTCAGATAGAGAGTTTTAACATATCCTTTTAAACATTATAATACTGGGAACTTCAATTATCTTCATTTAGGATTTATGCATAAGACATGTCAACATTTTACTTCCCTAATTCCTGACACTGAAACCAATTTTCAAGCTGTATGCACTATTTATGCAAATAGAGAGTCATTCAAACAGAAGTAATTATTCTACAAACATAGATACAGAATGAAGTGATCTAGTAGTGAGTGAGTAATTTTGACATTAATCACAATCACCTCTGGATCATCTATGAACTGAAAAGTTCACATCTATATTTCCCTGAATAGAGCAATGAAAATAAAGCATTACTGTTCATCTAATGTTCTCACACTCTAACCTTACCATATTGTAAGGTGTCATGGAACCCCCTTCCAATATTCATTAAATATTATACTAAAGCAAACGGCCTAGAAATAAGCAACAGAAAAAAATAAAAAAACAGGTTCTACTGTTAAAGGAAAAATAGAATATAAAAGGAAAGTCTAAATAAAAATCCCAGGAGAAGGAGTTTCTACAATGTGCCATGACAATGTTGTTGGCTGGTCAAGGGAAATCATCCTGAAGGAGGAAAAGAGGTTATGTTTTTATTAAGTCTGGAAAAGTAGAGAAGAAATGATCTGAGGAGTCTCTAGACCTTTGATACTAACACCTGTCCCAAAGAGCTGCTGTCACTAAGCTAGACCAGTTTGGAAGCAGTTTGAATTGCACATGTGTAATTAAGATAGAGTCTAAGGAGGAATTATATCCTTGTGAAGGGCAGAATACTGCCTTAAACAGGAATAACTAGTGTTTCCTTTTATGTGCCATGATCTGGCATTTGTCCTGCTTCTCAAGT
This sequence comes from Notiomystis cincta, assembly GCA_013398075.1. Lineage (NCBI taxonomy): Eukaryota > Metazoa > Chordata > Aves > Passeriformes > Notiomystidae > Notiomystis > Notiomystis cincta. The sequence continues at coordinate 81,795 of VZRX01003038.1, forward strand.
TTTTATGAGACAAATACCATCCCTGGCACAGCACTCCATGAGGTGTGTTTTGCTCAAGATTCTGCCAGCCAGGCTGCAGGGACACCATTCCTTTTGTAAAACACTGACCAAGACACCAGCTCTGGCCTTGTGACCAGCCACACTGTCAGTGCTCTCACCTCTGTGATGCTGTACCTTGCATCAAGGATTTGAGCTCCTCTGAGACCACTTTCATTTCTCTCAGGTACGGGCCTAGTTTTGAAGGAACACTATACTGAGGGTTATGCCTCATCAGGTATTCTCCAAGATAATTAATGGGGTTAAATCTGGCTGGTTCTTGGTCTGATACAAGCACATGCTTTCTTTCCACTTCCATTAATAGATTTTCTACTCCTGGGATTAATGTAGGGAGGAGTTTGTCGAGCAAATAGATGAGAGTGTCGAGTGTCTCCTCCTCCTCACTGTACCACTCTCTGGCCAGCCGGTCACCGGGTTCTCTCCTCCTCACCTTTGCTTCTTCTGCTTTTTGTGCTTGAACCACCCTCACCTTTGTCTCCTGCAGACTCAGACACCTTTGTTGTACCTTTTCATGAAAACATTCTTTCCATGAAGTGTAATTACTAGGACATGGCAGTTCATCATCCTCCTGATTGCTGTCCATCTCTGTTACAGTCCTATCGTCATGTCCAAGTTCAGGACCTTGTAGATCTGCAGACTGGGCTGATTCTTCTGGCTGAGCAGCAATACCTCAATCACTGTGACACAGAAAAAAACAGATGTTATATAATGCCAAAAGATGCAGCAGTGCCCTAACAGGTGACAAAGGGATAGAGTCTATTGTTAGGTATTAACTAACATTTTTTCTACGTTCCTTTTTTATTCTGCTGCTTTGTACTCTTAAATAAATACAGACCCTTTACTTCAAAGATCAGTAAATGATTTATAAAGATTAATTATGTATCACAACAGCCCTTGGAGACAGAGCAACTAAATTAGTGTGTTCCTTTCTTAGGGCAGAAGAAACTGAGACACAAAAGGGGAATGATTAATTCCAGGTCACTTAGAGACTCAGAAACCAAGCAGTGAACAGTGCTTGGAACTTGTCCCCAGTTCCAACCAGTGGAATCTTCTTACCCCCAGCACATTATTTATGTTTAGGTCCATTCCCTGCCTCCAGGAAATCCAGTGGATATGAGACAAAGGAAGCAAGTAATGGAAAATGCCAGATACCCAGGAGCAAGATTCCTTTACATGCTTCCTCTCCTTCAGCTTTTCTGAGACTGTGAAGAACAGTGAGGAAGCTTGTCCCACAGACCACTTCAACCATGGCAAATATTTTTTCTTCTGGACATTTTGTTAAGGTAACAAGGACACAGGTGCATGGGTCAGCAGAGCTTCTACAGAAAAGAGAAACCTATACCATGAACTCTGTGATTAAGTTGTTCACAAGCACTTTATGCTGTAGACTATTCTCTAAAAGAATAATCCCTTCACATTTTCCAGAACTTCACTGCTCAAAATGTTCATTCTGTGAAATATCAGGAAGAAACTGAGCTGCTCACAAGGCACAATTTGAAAAATGTTCCTGTATATCTCCATGCATAACTGTCTGCATCTGGAATGGGATTTACACACACATAGTGGAGCAGAAAACTGGCTACTACTTGATTCAAAGCATGAAAAAGCAGCAGCACGCTGCAAATCCCCCAGCTCAGTGTTAAACAACAGCAAGGGAAGGGTGATATTAAAAAATAATCTAACATCTTTCCAAATTAGAGATGAAACTCCATTCTGAACTTGCTACCCTTTTCAAGTTTTTGTTTAAAAGTGCTTTTCACTGAGGCTGTTCAGTATCCATAGCAATTTGATATGTATTGCTCTTCCTGATTCAACATTTGTAGTTGTTCTGAAGCAAGTTCAACCTTCCAGGAAACACATAAATGTGATCTACAGCCCTCGTGGCACACAAATGTAATTATGAATATGTTGACCTTCTGGTTCATTACCACTGCTGGAGTACAAATACTGCCTGGCTAGGTGGGATGCTTTACAGCATTAAATTTCCAGGTTTGTTTTCTCAATGGGCTTGTTGGCATCTTCTAGTAAATTTTTTTCTAAAGGTGATTACCTGCTGGGAATGGGATGGATTTGTGGCTCAAGCTGCTTACCTGACCCACAAAGAGGGCTTTAGGTTGGTAGTTGGTTTTGCCAGCAAAGGACATGAGCTGGAAAGGGTCTGGATTTACAATGGTAGAAAGGGAACCCTGTCCACCTTGTCGAATTGTTCCTTGCTTAGGTGACTTCCTTTCAACAAGCTGTAAAACCTGACTCCTTGGTTCAAAGCAGGGTGTTAACCAAATGTTCTGGTCACATTCCAAATCAGCTGGTTTTGTTATGCCAAAATAAACTGTTCTTGTAGTTTCAAATACTTATGTTATTTTTAAAATATCCTTTATGAAACCCTCTGCAGTTTCTGTGCAATGTTAAAGTGACAACTGCACTCTGCTTTATGAGGTGGCTGATTCTGAAAGGTGATGAATATATTTTCTGCACTGCTCTCAACCTTTTGTTAGGATGGTTTTGAGCATCAGTAAATGTTTATAAAGGATCTCTATGTCTCTGAACAAAACAAAACATTAAACAACCAGTGTGACTGTTGTGTCTCAATTCCATGGCATCCATGTAATTCCAGGAATGGAAGCAGAGCATGGAGAACTGTGCCCAGTGTTTTAATGCAGCACAGATGAAGAAGACTAAGAGGGTATGGAAAAACAAACAAACACAACTGCTAAAATAAACAACAAAGGAGTGCTAGAATCAGGACATGTAACTTGGGATTTGTGGAGGATTACAGAGACAAGCTCCAGTTCGGATAAGACTCCATTGGCTCATAACCTTCAGTGCTGATTTAAATTAGTTGAGAATTTGGCCCATAAGGAGGAATTTCTCCACTGAAAGGGTGGTCAGGCATTGGAAGGGGTGGAGCCACCATCCCTGGAAGTGTTCAAGAAACAACTGGACCTGGCACTCAGTGCCATGGTCTAGTTGACAACGTGATGTTCAGTCCAAACATAATGATTCTATCAGTCTATGATTTTACAATAATATAGAGAGCTCTCAGAGCCTATGGCATTCCCAAATGGAGCCCAGATAACAGTAGGCATGGAGCACAGAGGCAAGCTCCAGAAACACCCAGGAAATTTGAAGTGTGATATAAAGTTTCCTGTAAGCCTTTGTTCAAGCTGAAGGCAAGATAAGCTTTCCATTATTTAGTAGGATGCCACTTCCCTGGCTCCTTTTCTGTGAGAAAAATACTCTTGCTGGAATCCCTGCAGGTACAAAAAGATTATCTCTGTGTTTTCTGTACAAAACTCAAATCTGCTCATAAATAATATTCTTGTGGTTTCATTGGTATTCTGTTAGAGAATTTTGATGGGTGGGATAAATCCAGGAAGGACTAAAGTTTGTTTAGGTAAATATTTTTGAGATGTTGGAGTTGTAAAAGTCCTTTCAAAAACAAAGTGCAATCTCTTTGACATTCTATTGCTCAGAAATAATTTTGTCTTTTCCTAATGTGTTTCATAGAGCATATCTATCTCATCAATCACAGAAAGCCCAATACCCTTTTCATACATGGTCTTTTCAATACAATTAAAATTTAAAAACATTTTCTCCTTTGCTTTCTGAAGCTTTGAAGAACTGTTTTTCTTACCTTTGGAGCAGGTATCAAAATAGATCTTATTCCTCCTGCATTCAAAGTGGCTTTGCAAATCAACAGGGATTTAATATATGCCCATCTGTTCTCAACCATTAAAAATCTTGAAGTGAATTAGGGATATCTCAGACCTGCTGTGGAGCTGAGCTGTGAGTTTTACTCCTCTGTGTGTTTGCAGTTGCTAAGCAATAATCCCAAAGGTTGCTATGTCTTTTCTCGATCAGAATTGCTGTAGGTTGTCTTTTGGCTTTGGCACAGCCCAACAGACTCTTCTGTACTGAACTTAGAACATTGCATCACATGACTGAAAATAAAATAAAATCAAAAAAGGACTATGAATAGCAACAGAGAACATTAAGGGCACATATATAGAGAGAATCCACAGGTGCCAGTGACAGGTACCTTCAGATTCAAGGTTCACAAAATCCTGAACTGTCTCAAGTCCATTACCAGCTGGAGGGAGGATTGTGTTAACCAGATGTGAGGATCTGAGACATAAAAAGAAATTAATTACAAACTCAATTTAAACATTCTCAGGCTTTCTTTCTTGCGTGGCTTTGAAGCAGCCTTGCAGGAAAGGCACACAAGCACTAACGAGGGGGGAGTGCACAGTGCCATTTTGTCAGACTGCTTTTAAACCTGAATCTAAAGGAATTTGATGAATCCCCTTTCATAATTTCTCCTATATTCTTTGAAGAATAATATGACAGGGAAAGGAGAAGGCGAAAGACAAACACATCTACAACAGGCATTCTGCACTCATTTACATGAATGTAAATCAGGTGCCTGTTCAACAATTCCCTTGGGTTAGTCAGGACTTCCAGCTGAGAAACTTATGGCAATTTCTGTCAGGAAATTAGGTTTATCTAATGCTGTTTCTTTCCTGGTATTTTGTACTGGAAGTGGCAAAACCTTTGGATTGCCTACCTGCAGGAAAACTGGACTGTGACTTTATCTATGGTATTTGTCATTGGAACAGCTGCAAGGTACCCTGCCCTCTATTAGTCTCCATTTCATGGGATAGCTTGTAAGAAACCTTGAAATAGAGGAGGTCAGCTTTCATGTGAAAAATACACTGTAATAAATTATCATTTCTTTGCTATTCATTTGGAAAAACATACCAGAAGGAAATATGCTCATTGCAGTGCATTTCCAAGATGTGTTGAAGTCTAGCATCAATTATGTTAACAAAATGAAGCAGAAAATTAGTGCACAGGAGTAATTTAAAATGAGGCTTTAAAGTGGGTTGTGCACTTTTTCCTCAAAGCAGTTTGCACATGATTAATTCCTGTTATCTCCTCTCCCAGGTGGGCTTGGTTTTTACCCTTTGCAATTCAGAATTCTGTTGCTATTATGATTAACTTACAAAACTTTTTGAGAATGAAACATAAATTTAAAAAAACAAAGTGATTTTTTTTTTCAACTCCCAAACAAGAAAAGACAACTCGAACTTAGAAGGAAGGATCAAAAGAGCTCTATTTTTATTTTTCTGGAAGTGGAATCCCGTGGGTTAAACAAACCTTTAATTGCACCCTATCTAACTTGGCTGTTATCCCTTTATGTTTTTGTTAAGCAAAGTGTATCCTTTTATTATGCCACCAAATACTGGCACTGTTGACAAAATAATGGGCTGAATATGTCATCACAGATGTTTTGCTGGAATTGCCTCTTCTATCTTTTTTTTTGGTTTTTTTTTTCTGTGTAAGATACATTTTGGGAGTACTCTGTTGTCTTTTGCAGCTGATGCCAAGATTATGCAATAAAAGCCCTAACATGTAGTAATAATAAGTTGTGTTAGCCAGGGAAATGTTTGCAGTGTATTAAATAGTCAGTTTTGGAAATGTGTACAAAACCAGCTCATGTACAGCTCCACTTCTTTTAAATGCTACTCTGGGCTGAAGCAGCAGGTGCTGACCACAGTGCTGCCAGCACAGGAAAGAATAAGGCCACAGGCTTCCAGTCTGTTTTTTGTACCAACCCTGATGCTGTGACCACAGCCTGCCCTCTAATTGCTCTTTTCAATCCCAATACATCTGCCTTATAGTTTCCTCCTCCACATTTAAATTCTGCTGCTAAAAAAACACTGCACATGCAAATTACACCTTTCTAGAGGCTGGAGAACTATCACAATCTGTGGTTGTTGTAGCTAATAACTGATATGTCAGACTTTTAGTGAACTGTAGATAGCAACTCCATTGTTTACCTGTGGTAAATGTTTTTTGAAAGTGTTTGCTGTTCAAATACCTGGAAGATCTACAGGGTATATGAAAATTACACCAAAATCTACTTTGGAACTTGGTTTAAATAATCATTTCTTTATCTGCATGACTTGATCAAAATCCAAAATGAAACACCAGTCTCAAGTGAGAGAACTGCTACAACACTCTGGGAACTTCAGTCTTCTATCAGTCCTGTCTGTCAATGCAGACATATCTGAACATGAGCTGTGAGCCTGGAAGCAGCCCTATATTTGCATGTTCAAGACCCTGGCTTGCTGTGCAGCCCACTCTGTAAACTCAGTTTAGTCCAGTTTAGGGAGCCTGTCCTCTGTCCCTTGTCCTCCATGCTCGCCTGTCCACCAGGAGGCAAAATGCCCCATTAGAGAGCCCGACTTCTCCACTGCAGCCAAGCCCAGCTACAGGAGCTTCCCTGATTATTATTTTAACTGTGGAATAACCTAAAGAGCGACCACGTGGCTTCTCCAGTGCTTAAATTTACAGAGGCGAAGTGTTGTCAGCATGAGGAGTGGCTCAAAGCAGTATCAGCCACGTGTTTAAATGGAATCTATGGGTTGATACACACTCGTGACAGCAAGTTTGCTCTGTTTAACATTTAGAACAGTTTCTGGTTATCATATGTAATGTTGTCAGTCGATGCCCAAGACAATTCTTGATCCCAGTTACCTCCTTCCCATGAATTTTGTAGATTCTTGATCCGAATTACTTCCTTCCCATGACTTCGGTAGCACCAGGCTGCAACTGCAAAGTAAATGAAGTTTGATAGCACTTGACCCTTTGTTTCAGACCTTCAAATGCCAAACAGTTCTGCATCTGGGAATGTTTGAATGCTTAAAATGTACTCATTAGACTCAGGTTTTGGTGTTTGGGCGTGTGCATTGATGTACAAAAAGGTGTTATATGCTGCTTTCATTATGGAGTTACTCTTGCTGCTTAATCCAAGGAAAAGCAACGTTATGTGACCATTAATGCCAATTTTCACCAGCGGTTGCCATACCCACCATCACGGCTCCCAGTGGGATGGGATTCCACAACCCATCACCAGGCCAGGAAGCACACTGAGGGTGCCTTGCTGCCATACATTAATAAAAGCCACCTATGAGGCTGAGGGACGCGGGGAGCGATGCCGAAACCCCTTCAGCAACCGGGGGGAGAATGCCGGACCACCCCGGACACCTCAGGGACCGGGGTGGAGATGCCGGGGCCACTCTGCCCATCGCAGCCCCCTCAGGGATTGGGGTGAGGATGCCGGGGCACCCTGTCACTGGCAGCCCCCTCAGGGATTGGGGTGAGGATGCCGGGGCACCCTGTCACTGGCAGCCCCCTCAGGGATTGGGGTGAGGATGCCGGGGCACCCTGTCACTGGCAGCCCCCTCAGGGATTGGGATGAGGATGCCGGGGCACCCTGTCACTGGCAGCCCCCTCAGGGACCGGGGTGAGGATGCCGGAACCCTCCTGCCCATCGCCGCCCCCTCAGGGACCAGGGTGAGGATGCTGGAACCCTCCTGTCCATCGCCGCCCCCTCAGGGACCGGGGTGAGGATACCGGGGCCTCCTGCCCATCTCAGCCCCCTCAGCAATCGGGGTGAGGATGCCGGAACGCCCCTGTCCATCGCCGCCCCCTCAGGNCGTTGGGGTCCGGCGCGCGGCGCTGCGCATGCGCCCCACCCCCTCCGCCTCACCGCCCGGTGCCGCCGGTGTCCGGGCCGCGGGCCGGGGGCGATGCGGGCCTGCAGTGCCCGGGAACGGGGCTCACACACCCCTGGGCTGTGGCCTGGTGACAGCCGAGGGGACGGGCGGGGGTCCCGGTGCCCCTCAGCAGGCCCGGGCTGGGGCAGGGCAGCTCCCTCCCGGCCCTCCTGGCATCGCAGGGTCCCGGTCATACCCAGTCCCTCTGTGAAGGATGGGGCGGCGCGGGGCTGTCTCCATAAATCCACCCGGTTTATTCTGTGTTCATTGTATGCGTGGGAGAGGCGGGAAGCGTGTGTGGAAGGGACCTGACTTGGCTGGGGCTCTGGCCGTGCTTAGCTGATCTCATCTGACAGCACCCTCTGGGTATCCCCGGTGCCCGGCTCTGCCTTTGCCGTGTGCTTTTCTCCCCCTTTTTTTTCGAACGGTGCTCATAATCTTCTCAGAGCTGTGTCAAGCCCAGGAGAGACACAGAACGGCCAGATTCCCAATCCCTGAGTGAGATGTGCAGCAGGACAGATGTTACCATCGCTGCCCTGGGTTGGGCGGGCGGTTTTGAAGGCTTCTGCCTTTCCATGCTCTTTAAACTTGGGACAGGCTGTTGTTTTGTTTGTACTTCTCTGTTATAAACCCCTGCATGTTACCCCCTTAAGCTGCTACCTATCCCCTATGTGCCGTTTCCAGCGTAGTCAAGGATAAGAATGAAAATAGCTTTGCTTTCAGTTCTGTACACTTAGTTCTAAGTTAGCATTTATCCTTAAAAAACCTCATGCATTATCACACTGCTGTTATGCCTGGTTTGCCAATGTTTGGAGGAAGAGAATAGTTGAAATCCCAGTTGCTTCCATCCTCAGTGGGGGGGGGAATGAAAAAAGCCAACTACTCTGAAAATATTTCTTGTTGTGTTAGGTAACCTCTTCTGAAACTAGGTCAGCTACTTGACAGGTCCTGCCTGCCCCGACAGCATTTTAGCTGTCAGAACACTTACCTCTTTTTTTCCCCTCTTTCATTCCCAGGGCTCTCCTAAGGTATGTTTACTTAGTAACACAGATTAATTTCGCTCATACTTACCTGTTATAAATATTAATGTGCTGCATTACTTCAGAGATTTCTTCCTCCTCTGACTTCTTTACCCTTTCCATTATTCCTTTTCCCATACATTTATAGCATTGAATAGGTCTAGTGAGAATAGATAGGTCTCTCTTGGCATCTTCCAGATCTCTCCCATTTGGATGCATCTTCCTTCTTTCTCTCACTTGGATGAATAGACCCTCCCTTTGTTAAATATTTTATATATATATGAACAATTAGTTGTGTTCTCTAAAGCTTTTCCATCTGGAACAGCCAGGCTGTTTCCTAGACAATTAAATTAAATTGAAACCGTGCTGATATTTGGATACTGCTTAGTTTTTAAATATAAAAACAACTCCCCATGGAGCCTGATAAATCCAGAGGATGCAGCCTTAGGTTTACATATCTATATTCTCTTTCTCCCATGCCATGATATGGAGATTTATTCCATATCAGTGGTGTTTTTATAGCCTTGGTGACCTGACCAGAAATAAATATGTGACGGATTCCTGGCCTGGTTTTGGTCCTCATAATTACTTCTGCTTTCTCAGACTTCTCTTGCAGTATAAAGTGAACTTGATTTTCATCACTATCTTAACTGCTATTGCTTGAACACATCTGCATTTCCTGTTGCAAAGTCCTAACCACACTTCAGGATTCAGCTGCCCTTTTAGCCTTTTAGATATCTGGGGTGGGTTGTTTCTCACTCCTTCCATTAGAGCTCGTGTGTGTTCCTCCTCTGCCCCAAACTTCTTGTTTTTTAATCAAAACTTTGGTATCATTTCAGATAATTCTCCTTCCTTGGCTGCTGAGGGTTTGTGAGCAGGGCAGACACATTTTTAGTTCTTAGGAAGGCTTTGGTCCTGAGCCTGCCACACTTGCCTTTCTCATGGATTCCTGTCAACTGCAGCAGGAAGACTTGATTCTTTCAGTTTTAAGTAAAATTGTTTCAACCAATCTGTTGTAAAGGGATGGCAGCTTCCTTTGCCTGTTTCCAGGTTGCCTCTTGAAATGAAAGCTTATCTTGCTCGATAATTTTATGAGTGGTATAAGGATCTGTCCTTGCTGTTTCTGAGCAGAGATTTATCTGGTAACTGCTGGAACTTTACTGCTTCAACTTGTGGGCAAGGGAGAAGCATGTCAGTGAGCAAGCATATGGCTATGTCTAATTCTGTTTCCAGGTCACTAAGAATTTTGAGGACAGAAATGGATTCTCTTTTACTTGATATCTTTCTACTTCAGAGATAAACTTCTCAGACAAGGAGAAAGGGTGAAATTGATGTCCTCAAACTGGATTTTTTGCATTAAGTGTGCCCTATAAACTGTTATAATTGGCTCTTACAGATTCAGGGGAATAGCTGATCTGAATCACTCTGAAATTGGATGGCTTTTATTTATAGGTTTTTATCTTGTTCTCATTGCCACAGAGCATCTCATGAGCATTCATTTCAGGGTAGTTCATGCAAAGTGTTGATTATACATTTACAGCCCTCTGGTTGCTTGATGACTTGTAAAATTCCTTTAATTGTCTGTCCAGACTTTTGCTGTTTGTTTTGGCCTTTGATTATGCAGTCACTCTTGAGAAATAAGACTGCAATCTTCAATTCTTTCAGCAGAACAGTTGTCTTCTGATGTGCCATGTTAGGAGACAGTGGTGGCAGACAGGACCGTGCTACAGTAAAATACAAAGATGCCATGAGGTCCTTGGTGCTAATGCTGATGTACTGCTGTTCAAGGCAGTTCTTGGCTGATAATTACCTGTATTGGGAAATAGTCTATTGAAACTTGGCCTTTTAAAGTATTTTTGATGCACAGTTCCCAAAAAATCATATCTGTAATTTCTGGAAAGCACTATTACCCTTTTGTTTATTATATCTCTTTCCTGAGAAGTGAAGAAGCTGGGCAGGCAATGTGGCCCTGGCTGCTCTCACAGTTCGCTTGTCTTCCCTACCCTCGGGGAGACAATATGCTTTTATTGGAAGGGACCGACTGACCCAAAAAGAGAGGACATGCTGGGTACATATTGTTCTAAAATGCACAGTTTTGGGAAAAAAATATGCTAAAGCAAATTAAAACCTGAACCATTGGACTTTACCTCCTTAATCCCAGGAGAACAGCTTGAGCAGGAAGTAGAGTCCTGGAAACGTGTTTGGGAGTGTCTGTCATGTTGTGCTTGGAAGCTCCTTGATGGTAGAACATACAGGAAATATTTTCCCCACTTCTTTATGGGGAAGCTAAATATAACATTTCTCTCCCTCTGGTACTGTAATTGCTGTTAAACAATGTGGTAATTGTGAGTTTACGTAATCATGGATAAGTCCAGTCTACCTCACGGAGAATTATTTTTCTGGTTTCCTTTTTTTTTATTTATTTAATAAATTCAGATCTTGATTGCTGCTGCTGCATAGATAAGGTTATGGAGAGTTGATTTTTGGAGGGAACTACAATGTAGCTGGGAGATCAGCAGCTTCTTATGAAATATTTAGTAAAGTTAGGAATGTCTAATATTTAAAGATGCTCTGATCATCTGATCATTAAAGGTCATCTGTTGTTTTTTGGTTTTTTTCAGCTCATGTCTTTCAGGTATAGCCAGAGCTCATTTTGAAAAGTGAAGTTTTTGGAGTTAGTGGCCCAAAAGAATGAGCTGATTCCTGCTTTAGCCAAACTTTGTAATGCCCTACAGGTACCTGTTTCCTCCGGTGCCAGCTATCACCATTGGAGAGATAAAACTGTTTCAGTGAGGTGATCTGTAACTTCTGTGTTTCAACCTTCTCCTTCTGCTGAAAGCCCTATGAGGGAACCAGGATGCCTCCACCTCTTGCTAGGTGTGATGGTGTGTTGTTAAAAGATGATTTTTCTGCAGCTGGACAAGACCAGGCTGTTGGAGCACAGATAATTTTTGTGTATGTAAATGCATTCATGTGTGATGAGACTCTCCTGTTCCTAAAGCAGTTTGATGGTTAAACTGTGGCAGAAGACTCTGTCCCTCTCTGGAGTATCTACTGCCTGTTGTATACACACTTACCAGGTTTCCTCTGGGATCTGCATGAAATGCAATGTCCCCTTGGAGGTGAAACAGTATTTGCAGCTGAGAAGGAGGATGATGACAGTGGAATTGGAGCCTCACTGAGAACCACAGAGAAACATTCTTAAAACTTGCAGAGTGCATGAAAAAATCATCTTTTTTTTAAGGGATCTAACTCCTTTTGTAGCATATCTCAATGATAGTCTGATTTCAGTTCTCGCCTCTTGAGTTTCAGTGGCACATAAATTCTTGTGTTTTGAAAAGGAGCTTGTAATTTGAAAATGTAAATAGCTTGTGATGCTGTAATGAGTCATTATCTGACCGGTATTGATTCCTGCTGTTTAAGAAATGAAAATAAGTTGAAAAGGGCAGGGTACAGTAGCATCTACAGCCATTCTGGGAGCCAGTGACATGTTTATTTAAGTGGAAAATGCTATTTTGAGTGGAGACTGCCATCCATAAAGCAGTCTGCTGGAAATATTTTAGTGTAAGAGAGCTGCCTTTATGCAGGGGTAATGCCTGAGGATTTCCAGTTACTGGAAAAAATCCTGAAAGATCTAAAGCTGCAACTCTTCTGTCTTGGGAAATGAAAAAGAAAAAAAAAAGAAAAATAGCCTTTGGGCAGCTCAGCTCAGTGTAGCTGTTCTCTGATCACAGCCTGCAGCTCAAGGTTTCATTCTCCAGTGACAACAAACCACATCCTCCCAGGACCAGCTGAAGCAAGGGGGCTTTTCAGTCTTCACTTCTGACTCTTGCTGATGCCATTAGCAAGAAGTACAAATGGAGCTGCTGCTGGTTTGTGACCAGTGCCTGCCTTCATATGAGCTGGCCCTGCCACTCAAGAGCACTTAGGCTGGTCAGCTGCCTGCCCCAGGTGTTCCAGCTGTTTAGTTCAGCCTCTGAATTAAAGATATCACCTCTCTGTGCCATTGATTTGCCTGAGCATCCTTTTAATTTGATTATTAGGTAGTGACAATGAAGCTCATATCTTCTGCATCAAAGGGGAATCTTGCAAGCAGGAGAAAAAAGAGATGATACCTGTCGGAAGCAGTGATTTGAGGAAGGCACACACTGTTTCGTACCTTTTGGCTGGAAGCTGTTCCTCTGGAGTGCTCTGTTTTAAGGGATAAAAAATCATGGGGGCTAAAAGCCATTTCTGCATTTCTGAGTCGGGCCATATAAATTGATTAAATTACTGTCAACCCAACCCCCTGCAAAATGTCTTATCGCAATACTCCAATATTGCAGCGTGTGTGCTCCTGTGTTTTAGTCAGCATTGGAGCAGGCTTCTGTATCTACGAGTTTGAATGTGTCAATAGCTTTTTGCCCAAATAGAATTCCTCTGAATATGCATCTTATCAGCGTTGCTCATTGCAGGCTGCTCTCCTCTCGGAAGGCAGAAAACGTTGCTGTGAGATGAGTCACACAGTTTAACAGCTTGTTGCTTCCATGGTGAGACGCACCCTTGCTGTGCATGCCAGCGATCATGAAACTCCTGGCAAATGCCCTGTGACGTGAACTCCTCATGGCCCCGGTGAATGGAACGCCCCTGGCACTGAAACGGGTTGTGCTTGTGGCTACTCGCTGCTTTTGGGTGCAGTGCTCCTCCTCTTCCTCCCAAGGGACTCCTAAACTGAGACTTCATGGAAATAATCAAGCTGCTGCATTGGTGGGGGCTGTTTCAGGGTGAAATTACTGGGGAACTTAAGGCCACGGTGTAAAGTTCTTGTACTGAAGTAATAAAAGACATTAGAGGATTTCATCTGACCTGTTTTGAAAGAAGTGTTTTACTGCAGATTATACTGTCCCTGTGCTGAGCTCATACCACAGCTCAGGACAAGGCTTGGATGCTTGAGCTTTCCCCTGCTCTGCCAATGGAGAAGCACAGGAGATCTTGGAGAAGTAAATTCCAGAGATGTTGTCTCAGGAGCTGGTCTGCAACTTGTAATTGAATTAAATATCCAAAAAGTGAATTTTACTGTGGAAAGACAGTCCTGTCCCAGGGAACTGTAGCTGTCCTATTCTCTGGCTGCTTCTGTTTTGACATACAGAACTACCATATTTAAAATTGCAGCAAGAACTTTTAAGACTTGTTCAACTGGCTTGATTTAACTTCAACAGCTGTCATCTGAGAAATGTGTACATTAGGATTCTTCAGAAAAAAACCCTGAAACAAAACATGTCAGGCTTTTCATCTCTACCCTTTTTACAGGATGATGAGAGGGAGGGATAAGGCATGTGCCTTGCATGTGTAAAATGCTTTGCTCTCCAAAGGAGAGCTGGTTGGTAATTAGAAGTAGTCTGAGTGGTGGAGGACCAACCCTTTCACTCAGTCCATCTAAAAATGGAGTTTCCCACAGGTCTCTGGAGCTCCTGAATGGACTGCAGAGAGTCAGCTGATGTCTGTGAGCTTCTTGTACAGTAGCAGGTATCTTTCGGAGCCTGCTGTTCCCTTTCAGTACTCCCAAGCTCTGGAGCATCATCAATAGGAAAGAAGGTGTCACACTGAAAATTTAGCTCATGAGTAGCTGTGGGGCAGGCAGGGAAGTGACTCAGCTCTCTGACCTACAGACAGGAGCTAAACCTAGGTACAAGAGGAAATGCCAGGTGACGAGATAAAGGTGTTTCTGGAATAAGATTGATTCTTTTTTTGTTGTTCTTTGTTTCTGTTGTTGTCTTTTCTGTTTTTGTTTTCCTTTCCGAAGTCCTCCTCAACAGTTTTAAATAGTTTAAAGACAAACAGCTCTGGGCATGTTCTTCAGAGATGCTGTAATCACTGTATTTAAATACAGTGCTTCAGGATGTGGTAGGAAAGAGCTATCTAGGTGCTGTATTGTCTTCCTGAGTGAAGCAGAAACCCCAAAATGACAGCCCTCCCCTTTGCCCTTTCTCATTGCAGAATGGTTGACAAGGAAGGTTAATTCACTCTCTGAACAAATACTTTTCTTGTGTAACATCTAGTGAGTTTAATTACAGGAGTTTGCTCTGGATTTTTTTTTCAGTTGGATTGTGCTTACATGGGGGAGCAAGCTTGTGACTTCAAAAAGTGAAGTGAAACAGGACAACCTAGACCTTTTTGTTAATTTTGGTGTTTCTTCCTCCTTGGTAGTATTTTGGTTCTGCAGCAGTTAATAGAATGTGTAAGCCTGAATTCCACCTCTTAATGAATCTTGAGACAGCATCTACCCCTGTAGTGTGGATCGAGTTTAATATTGCATAAACTTGTCAGTACAGCTGCACATGGGAATCAAATATTAATATATTATCTCTTGCTTTTAGTGTTTGCCTGCCACTGCATCCCTCAGCGCTTCCCTGTGCGGCTGCCTTGGTGCTGGGAGGGAATTGTCCTTCTGTGCAGCTTCTGCTCTGCTCCTGAATCTCAAATAAGAGATTATCAGGGAAAACCAATATGCGCAGAGCATATTTTCAACCCCCTTCCCAAAAGTTGGGCATAGTTGTAGGATACTTTAAGGCAAGGGAGGTACTACTAGTTAACGTTTATAGTGTGACTGGAATAGAGTTTGCATAGTCTCAGTGGGAGAAATGAATATTTTTCACATACGCTTTACAGATCCCTGGTTTCAACTTGTGCTTCATGCTGCAAAGATAACAACTGTGCCACACGCTTCTGCAACCTACACTTCTGGTCCTTGAAGGGGAATTTTTCTCCTTTACGCATAAACCAGAAACTGCTCTGGTGGGGAGGAAGCTCTGTTTAACTTAGATGTTGACCATGTATGGCTGAGACAGTTATTTTGGGGCAGTTTCTCTCTGCTTCTCATATGACTTTGCCTTGAGGAGAAGGGAAAAGTTTGAGAACCTTTTTTTGAGTATTTGAGGAGAAGATGGCATGAGCCAAAATAAATATTTAAGCTTGAGCACTTGCTCACATCTTGGTTCTGAATTTGAGAATGGCCCCATATAAAAAGTAAAGTAATAAAACCACCAACAAAACCAAAACTAAACAGCCCCACAAAACCCAACCCAAAATTACTGAGCTTGGTTAAAGTTGCAAGTTTGATTTTATGACAGATGAACACAGAACACCTTGAGGTGAAGGGAGTGTGACAAAGACAGCTTGAGGTGAGAAAGTGGTCTGTGCATGTTAGAATTTCATTTGCTTGCTGGGAAGTGGGACATCCTGGACATCCTTCAGCCTTCTTAAACTTCTCTTTGGTGGTGAACATTCTTTGCACATGCTGTGGGGGATGCTGAAGAACCCTGAAGGGTGAGAGATACCAGCAGGGTTTTAGTGCAGACCTTTCTTGGGGCAGATGGGGAGCGATTTCCTGACTGAGTGCTGATAGTTTGTCTAACGTGCAGCATTGCTCTTCGTGGCTTGGCACAGGTTCAGTGCTCTGTGTGGTGTGGAAGCACACTGTGTAAAACGTGAGAACTTCCTGCTGTGATAAGGAACCAACAGTTCTTCCAACAGGTGCAGCCTTTAGCTGCAGTCCTGAAGATGTAACAGAAATGTTTGCTGTCATGGGCCTTCAACATTGTCAATCTCAAGTCTGGCCTGAAGAGTTTTAGAAGGCAGAGCTTTGCTTTCTGCCTTGCACTGCTATGATAAGAGAATTAGGAGGGGACACTGTGTTTAAGAATCTCTAATCCATGATGGTGGCTGTGACTGAAATGAATAATCTTATTTTAAAGGGTGCTCTAAACCACTAAAGCTTTATAAATATTAATTTTGTTCATTTGTTTCCTAATAAAAGGCTTTTATTCATGAAATCGCTATTTATTTATTAACCTGACAAACTAATAGCAAGCTCTCTTCTTTCAGTGTATGCATGTGCCATATCACAATTCTGCTTGTCACTGTAATAAGAACTTCATTCATCTGCCTTAAAATGTCATTGATAACAACCTGGCAGTGGCCCAGCTTGGAGCAAGTTAACTACAAAAGGCTGCATTGTAAACCTTTCTGAGAGTACATGCTACATTAAGTCTAAAATTTAAAAAAAAAAAAGAGAGAGAAATGTGCAGGCTTGTCCAAGCTTCATACAACTGCCAAACAGCTTCAAACATTTAAAAAAAATTGAATTCTGTATAGAGGAATTCTGGCTGCAGATGGGATAGTTTGGAATGAAGGATGCATTCTGCTCACTTTAAAATCTTTGGGGTACTCCAGATTTACAAGCATCATGTTAAAATGAGAGGCAATGTCTTGCTGAACCACAAGCAGCTAAATAAGAGCTTGGATATGTAAGGATCTTGTTATTTCCTTTAGTCTCGTCTTGCTTTGACTGGGATAAAAGCTACAATCTGAAAATAGTCACATGCCTGTGGAGTTAACTGCTAGGAATACTGTGAGTTTGTCTTGGTTATAGAAACCTTCTCTGACCCCATCTGCAGCCTGTGCACCAAAGCTATTTATCCACCCACAAGCTCACACAGTGCAAGGAGGGTCTGTCACACACTGAAGTTCAAATACTCTGCCAGTTCCTCTGGAGGAACCTGAGCTGCTCCTTGCTCTGCAATCCTGTGTATGGGGCTTCATGGTCATGGAGGTTTAGGGCTTCCTGCCTTTGACTCTCCTGTTCTTAAAACTGTTACAAGTGAAGTTTGTAGCCTGAGCAAAGGTGAACTGAACATTCCATGAAAACGATGCAGAATTTGTGAACTTTGTGGAGAGAAGCTCCCAGGGCTCTTTAAAATGGGCCATGTCCTGTGCTACATGTGAGGGCTGTGGGGATTGGTACAGCCCCTCACTAACCTAGGAAGTCTCACTGAGCAATTTTAACAGCTGAGTTGACCGTGAAGCTTTAACACATCTTCATCTGAGGTCTTCTGGGAGCACTCTAAGCATGCATTAAACACCATGGTTCTCATCCTACACTCCAGACATGGCAGGGAAGGGCAGTGTGGGGAAGGGCTTGTCACAACTGATGGGTTTAGTCTGATTTTTTAACTGGAACAAAGACTGCAAGAGTCTTTAAAAAGTAAAAACCCAAACCCTGCAATTTCATGCCTCTTCACTTGTGTGGTTTTTGTTTTGTCTCTTTCTTAAGTATAGTGTATGGACAGCGCCATGGGTTAGGGAGCACTTCAGCTTCATCTTCAGAGACTTTTCGTATGTAGCCTTCTGCTGAAGTCAATGGGTGTGGAGGTAAGCGGTGCCGAGAGCTTTCTGACAACATCACTGCCACCCACTCTGCAGCCTGATGCACACAGCACTCCTTGTATTTGAGCATTGTTTTTCTCCAAAAAAGTCGCATGCGGTTGCTCAATAAAGACACTGCTTATTTGTGTAATGCAAATCTGTTCCTGCTTGTTGGTACAAAGTGCAAGCAGCGAGCATCAAAGTGCGGAGACTTCACAGATCCTGCATGAACACTTGCCACTGAACTTCAGTGACATCCTGCATTATATCAGAATAAAAGATGACATCACAGTTGGTCTGTGAGTGAATGGGATTTGAGCTCAGGGTTGAATGTTGCTGCTTGGAGCATTTGTGCTACTGATGCTCAACACCCTTTGCTCTGCCACTGTTTGTTTGTTTATGTATTTTTACAGCTGCTGAGTTTAGTTTCTCAAAGGTTAATTATTTTATCAGGAACCAGTCAGAAGCAGAGTTTCCTGTTTCTTTGTCTTTCTGTTGATTTCCTTTTCTGTTGAAACACAACTTTCTCTGTTGAAACAACTCAGTTGCTGCACTCTTCAATTTCCGTCTTGTGACTTGAAGTGTCTGAAATGGCCTGATATTCTCACAGAGATATTGACAGTGGAGTCTGGTGACTAAATTGTTGTGATAAAACAAAAATTCATTAGTTGATGCTGTTGAAATCCGCTGACTTTTCTATGCTCCTAATAGAAGGCTTTAAAATACCCAGCTGCAGACTGATCCTCTCCAAGCATGTGACACTGACATCAGTCCTAGAAGTGAGGCATTGAACTGCCTCCAAAAATGAGCTCATGGGGTAATATTCAATGCACTGATTTAGCAAAATATTAATTAATTTGATTACATGGTCACCTGTACATACTGTTTGTATGGGAAGATGGGAATTCATTCCAATTTTTGTTGTTACTGTTCCAGATACCAGTGTTATAAAGATCCTGTTGATAGGATGCTCTGCTCCCACTGTATGCTGGGAGCTGGGCTTGGCAGAGTCTATCTCTAATTGCCACTAATTTGCTCTAAGACTTGCCAGTTTCTTCTCCCTGCATCCCTCCCAATAAGCTGCAGGGAATAAGACAGGATTCTGTTAAGCCATCCATCTAAAGCCACTCATAAAACTTGCTTAATTTTCTTGTGGCTCCCTTGGCTTTTTTAAATGGCTGTGTAAAAACACAGCCACGTGCTTTCCCAGAAGTTTGGGTAGTGGTCTTCATCTTGACCTGCCTGACTCCAAAAGGGGCTGAGTGACCATAATGAGATTAAACCCTGGCAAAACAGCCCTGGAGGCTTCCTCACCTCCTGTAGCTTGAGGTCAGCAGTAACTGCAGACTTCCTCTTACAGCCCACACAAAGAGTGTGGATTCAGGCAGCAGTGGACTGATGGTGACCCCAAATACTTGCCTATTATTTTATAAACTTGAAGAAATTTTGTATTTACCTTTAATTACAGTAGTGGCACATTCTAGATGCAACTGTCCGAGCACATCAACACGTGTCTGATTATTTATTTATTTGAAACATGGGCATAAGACAAAGAGTTTGTTAGAAGGGTTCATGTGCATTTGTGCAGAAAGAGTTTTGTCTTCTTCCCCCAACCCAGTATTTTCTGCCTGTTACTGCACATTGCAGGATTGTTACTTCTGGATTCTGTTTCCCTCTGAATACAAGTCTTTATGGAGCTGCCCATAATGTTGCTCTTTTCTTTCAAGAAACACTGCTGCTAACTTAAGAAATTGAGGAAGATGCTGTCTGTTACAGGGCTGTAACGATGCCTGAATTGCAAACTGTTGTGCAACTGAAGAATGATATTGTGCAAAACAGAATGGAAAAACTGCTGCTGCTGAGCAGTGAGAGTTGAGGCAACGAGAAGCCCTACTTAGAGAGCAAGGGGAGAAGCTGGGTTTGAAGAGCTAGCAGTAGAAAACAAGATAGGAAGGCTCTGTTCCTGTAAGAGTAAACGATCCCTTAGAGCAGCCAAGGAAGTTGGTTGATGTGAACTCTGTGCAAAGTTCAGTGGAGAGTGTGCTCCAGTGTCCCAGGCGATGCTGCTTCTTCCTCCTTCTTGTTTACGAGAGGCTGGCATGATTTCAGAATAAACTTCTGAAACATCCTTGGTGAGAGAAGAATTGGGATGACAAAATACTTCTTTGCATCTAGAAAGTTATTGCTACAGCAGTAACTGTTGAAGCTGGCTGAGTGGCTGCTGCCTGGTTTTGGTTAATGTCAGGAATTGTGCTGGTGGGAAGCAAGTCCTGGGGTAGGACTGTGCAGTCCCCGTTGTGCCTCAGCAGTTCTCAGCACACTTCAGATGCTGCCTCTGCAGAACGATGAAATAAACTTCTGCTTTTTGCAGTAAAGTGCCTGTGGTACACACATCATGGAATTGTTTTAGTCCATCTTTATTTTACAATAACAAGGGGTGTGCAGGAAACATTCAGGACATGGAAATGGAGAGCTGAGCCCCATCTATCCTCTGCTGCTGGAGGATGGGAGGAGGTAGGGAAGCACGGAAAAGAAGAAAACAGCTTTGCCTGTGCCTGTTTTGATACTGAAGAGCTCTTCCCAGTGATTTGAGAAGGGGGTGGGGAGAGAACCAGATGCTCTTAGGAAGTTCATACCATTGTTAATAATGTAATTCACAGATGGTGGTGAAGGCCTTGAAGAGGCTTTCATGCAGTACTTACGCTCTGTAACAGATCATCACATAAGGGCTCACAAATAGAGATGACTTAATCCCAAGGATGAGTCTACAGTGATCTGTTTGATGGTGGCCCTGCAGATCACTGCAACCTTTTTAAACAGTTAAGAGCCTTCAGGATCCCTGATGTTGAGCACTAGAATTGGACCAATCCCTAATTAAATTATCAGGATAAAATGTTAGTGTAGCTTTGAGACTTTTCCAATTAAAATGGCTTTTACGAAATTAAGAAACAAGTTCCCTTGTTCTGATACAGAAATCAATACAGGTAAAGCACAAACATTAGTTTGTACAGTGGTATCTTGTTAAGAGGCAGTTCTTCTTTTATTTCCATTTGTCTGCTTGGAGCTGGAAGCAGAGCTTGTGTGTGTTCTGAGTAGCTGTCAATACTTTGTGACAGATAAGGAGGATTGTGCCTTGCATGTCCTCTTGTTGAAAAAGAAGTCATACCTATAAGCTTTATAGCAGATGAACAGGCTGCTGGTTTTCAGACATGTAGAATCAGAAAAGATTTAGCTCAAGTGCTTGCAATAAAATTCAATATTTGTGTATTTGTGAGAGGCTTATTGATAAGGTCTTACTGGCTGCTGGTCAGCTTTTTTATTTGCTGTAAGCTGTGTAACTACAAGTATTTATCAGGGACTTGTAAGCAATACTGGCTTGCATGTGTAGCACTAGAAATCAAAAGTTTCAAATAACATGAGAACTGATCTTGGCTTTGTTGTTTGTTGCTCTCTTTTCAAGTGCAGCTTCTCCTTTTCTAAGAGACATTCCCATTGTGGGTTCTATTATTATTATTAACTTCTTCAAGTTTAAATTGAGTTCAGTAAATTGACTTCTTGTGATGTTTGTCATGTGATGGTTCATGAGCCCTGAAGAATGTGCTCCTGTGACTTCAGCCATGTATTTGCCCATACCAATGCAGGCTGTATCATGTGTTCTTGTTGGTCTCACATTTTGAGCTAAGTAGTGGAGGGGGTTGGGAGAAAAAAAAAAAGGAGGGGAACTAATTCAGGGCTAAGCTACCAGAAATTCTCAGACTGCTTAATTTGTGACCTTGTTGCCTAGTTAAATGCAACCCAGGATTTTCTACCTCTTCCATAGTTTTGCAGAAGTGTTTTCTGCATTAGAAGCTGAGTTTTTCTCTTACTATCCATGTTAAAAACCAGGAAAACCCAATGCTTTGGTAAAAGAAATATCTTGACATCTTGGGGGAAGAGATTTTTTTAATCCTTGGTGGGTGGGTGTGCTTTAACTGGGAAAGTTAGAAACTGTCTTTCTGATCCACATTTTTTGCATATATCAACTGTGGCATCTGTAAAGCAATATCTCTATTACTGCAGTAAAATGAACAAAGTTGAAATGACTGCATCTGTGCCAAGAATTTTTGGTTTCTCCACAATCGCCAAAGTTTTGGAGCACTAAAAGTACTGTCAGTGAGTCTCCAGCTCCTTGTCCCACTGCCTGCCTGTGATGTCTGCATCCAGTGGAAGCAGAGCCCTCCCAGGAGTGAGGACTCACAAGGTTAGAATTCATATTAGGTTTGTTTTAAGCAGCACCTTCCAGCATTTGGGCATCCTTCTCTTTATTTTCCTGACACCATGTAATGCTGGTTTTCATATCTATATACACACACATACACATACATACATACATGTATATGTGCTGCTACTGCTGTCAGTCCTCTGCATTTCCCACTCTGCATTTCTGTAAATCATGTTTCAGCAGAGCTGTACTTTATACAGTTCCCATACTGTTAGGGTTTTTTGTAGTTTTTATGCCTGCGTGGGCTAAGCATTTCTTTAGATTTGAATCCAACATCAAAGTAACATTGGTTTAATACAATGTTTTTATATCACCTTTTTTCCTCCAAATTGGATTTTATTTTCAGCTCTGACTCTTATTTTTGCAGCATAATTTGAGACTTTTTGCTTGCTCTTCACATTGTTTAAAAAAAAAACACAACCCACACACAAAACTCTGTTTTCCTTAGCTCATACAGTATTTCCACTTGGCTCAGAAGATGTGGATTTGTGAGCTGAGGGAATCCTCATTTGGCTGGTCACCCAAGCTTTCTTCAAGAGCATTAGAAGGATCTACAGCTTAAGTTCATCAGAGGGCTGACTTGCTCTGGTTTTAATGAGATTTATTATACCTCTACCTGTTGGATTCTGTGGTTTTGATCTTCAAAATGATCTGAATAAACCTGTTAGTGAAAGCAAAACTGTTGACAGAAAATGGACTCTATTCAATCTGTCCTGTGTTAAGATTATTGGTTTTTGGAATTAAAATAATATCCGTTGTGGAATTGGCATGGAATTTCTGTGTGGTGTTTGGCAAAATGCTGTATCCATGCTTCCCTTCTTAACTCCTCCAATTCTCCCTCTCAGAAAACCACAGTGATCAAACCCTGATATCGCAGTCTAGGCTTGGAGAGGGTGGAAGAAACAAATCTGGATGTAGGAGTTGATGGATGATTGTGTGTGAATGTTATGGATACAGCTGCATTCCTAACACATTCAGGAGAGATTGGGAGGGGTCTGTCTTGGCCAAATGTAAATGTATATTTTCCCTAAAACTGCCTTTGTTTTTCATGAAAGCTTAACAGCATTTTGTGATTTGAGTTTTGTTAGCTTAAAAAACCTGAATGTTCTCGATTTGCTCCAAAATAAGTTCCTGTGAACTTTCAGCTTGTCAAATATCTGTGGTCCTCCAGGGCCTGGAGTGGGATCCAGAGGCACTGGAGGGGTATAGATGTGCACTGGTTATGGTTGAGTGAAGGCAGCGCTGGGGAGCAACACGAGCAGGGAAAGTGGTGTCTGGAATGAGAGTATCTGGGTCAGCCTCCTCCGGAGCTGCAGGACACGTGAGATGCTGCTCTAGTCTGGTTTAACTTCTTTCAGTTTGGTGACTTCCACAGAGGTTTAACACAGCCCTAGAAGATGCAGGTTGATAGGCCTGCAGCAGAGGTGGCCAGTGAACACAGGGATTTGATTTGTTTCATCAAGATTTGGCAAGCCTGATGACTGGGTGATCTCTAGAGCCGTGAAGAAGAATGTGACCTGTCAATAACAGAACTCATCGACTTCCCTGTGCTGGCACTGGGACTTCGGACATGCAGCACTCAAGTCTGAGACAAATGCATTGCTGGGTGTAACGCCTTTCCTTTTTTTTATTTGTACCTATTAATGGAAGCAGAGAGCATAATGTAATCTTAAAATAGCTCCTCTGTGAATGCAGAAACATTCCACTTCTGACTAATCGGCCATTCAGAACGAGCATTTAAATATGCACCAGAGACTGAGCGGCGGCTTTCCATATCCACGTGAATGGAGTTCGAAACGTGCTGCACTGCAGAGCTGTGCAGGCTCTTTGCTTTGTCCTCGTACCCCACACTCCTCACCTCAGTGTGACTGCTTCACCCTGGGAGGCAGAATGCATGTCCTGCTTGCTGTCTCATTGGTTAGGCAGCAAGCTGAGGGGGCTGTTCATTTTCTCTACTCTCGAGACTGAGGATCTTGGAAGCACTCGGCTGATAAACAGTCCTCAGAACCAGATTTCTCTTACTGTTGGTTGTGAATGACCAGGAACACAAAGAGCTTATGGTCCGAGTCCTGGCTCCAGTGCATGGCTTGGAGAGCTTGGCAAGCACGAGGGAGCCAGCCCATGTGCAGTGTTTTGACTCTGGCAGGCAGTGCCTGCTGCCCCAGAGCGTCTGGCCCAGCTTCACAATGAGAATAAGACACACAGACACACGTGGGGGCTGCAGGGGCAGGACCCTTGTGGTCAGTTGTGTCACTGACCTAAAACCTGTCCCAGCTTAAGGATTTCTCTTGCACCCACTCACCGTCTGCCCAGGGGATGGTGCCACGTTACGCAGGGCTCTGTCCCAGGGGGTAGGGTCTCACCTGTCAGAAAAGGGCACACTTTCACTCACCCACTTGAACTGGCTTTTTCTGCACTAGAGGAGTCAAATTCCTCTGTGCCTTCACTGGGTGTGTTCTGTTTTTCTACCGAGCAAATACACATCGTTGCTGGGTCAGACTGTTGATGTTTTGTGCATAGTGAGCCCATCCTCGTGGTCTGCATGTGCCGGACTCTGTATGGCACTGGCCTCTCCTGGCAGCCTGAGTGCTGAGGGTGAGGGCTGGCTCCCTGTCCTAGTGCTGATTTCACTCTCCTGCCCACGGGCTCAGTGCCAAGGGAGCTGCCTGGGCCAGATCGGCCAGGCAGAGTCTACAGAGGTGATTTTCTTTCGCTGATCCGTGTTGCTTTTCCAAATCCCACATGGCCTATATGGCTGTAATTGTAGCTCATTTAGAGCTGACCTCAAAGGCAAGTTCTCCTTTCCTCCCAAAAAGGGGAGGTTTTCGCGTAAGAGCTTACTCTGGTTTAGGGCTGCTTTATCTTAGTATAACATAAACCTGTTTCTAGTTATCTTAAGGCAGAAAGCAACTGGGGGATTTGGATTGGACTGGATGATTGATTCCTGCTGATTTAAGCAACCCATAAGGAGTGCCTTTTGCCCTTACCTAGCTAATCTTGATTTCCTTTTCTGGCATAGGCAGCAGCAAGAACTTTACGCTGTCTCTTGCAGTGGGACAGAGTTCTGGGAAGTGCCATACTCTGACCATTGGCTTTTGCAGCTCTGCTCTTCAGGTGGTTATTTATGCGAGGCACTAGCCAAAGGGAAAGGAGAGTTTTAACTGGATTAACCTCAAGAAGAGAGTGTGGGGATTTAGGGATTAAGGAACCAAAAGCAGCCAGCAATCAGTGACTTAAAATCTGCAGTAAAAGAGCCAGTCTCTATAGATGGGGAATACATCCCTTCCTTACCTGCACAGCATTGAGATTGGCAATGATTTTTTACCTTTGAGGTCTTAGAGAAGATGGTCTTAAGGCTGCAGGGTTTGTGTAGGGTGTTTTCTCTGAAGACTTGTGTATTGATGGGGAAGTGGTTCACAACCGACAACTCTTTAAGAAAAAAACTAGTGAAGGACTGAGTGCTCGGATGAGATCTCAAACCTGGCACTGGGAAGGCATGTTGGTGGCTTGCTCCAATATAATGAGAACATCTGGTTTCCATAGACTTGTAACTCTTGTAGCTTCATGCACTCCCCTTTTACACCCTCTTCCTTTGCCTTAAAGTGTTTCTGTCGTCCCATATATTTTTTTTTCCACTGATGCTGTTATGTATCCCCTGCAGGGAAAATCCTGCTAGATTACCGGATTGATAGAAAGATTTGGAGGCGCGGGAGAGATCAACAAAAACCTGTTACTAAGGAGACACGAGTTTTAGCATTGAGTCTCTAATGGCCAGTCTGCCGAAGGGGAAACAGATGGCACAAAGGAGGCTGGGATTATACAGACAAGTACCACAGGGCTGCAAATCTGATACATCATTGAACTTCCTGGGGTCAGGCAAATCCAGGCTTGTGCCAAGACTAATGTGGTTCCTTTGCCTTTGGCACCATGTTTGTGTCCTTCTGTTAAAGGCTGTTCTGGCCAGTGGGGCTTCTGCCTCAACCATTCCTGCCCCAGGGGACAGCATGAGGGCAAGTGGCTGTATGGAAGTGTGTCCCTTTGACAGGTCAAGCTGTACCCTCTGCCAGTGGTTCTCCCTTCCTGAGAGGAGGAAATAACCAAACACAACCCTGCATCCTGCTTGAGTACAGCTCTTCTCCTGTTACTGATGCACTCGTGTACAAAAGTGACTTCTGTCCTGGGAGACTGGGAGGATGGATGGTGGCCGCAGCCGCTCCTGGCTTTTGACACAGCCTGGCCTTTATTGCAATATAATGTTTCGCAGAGGCTTAAATTTCAGGAGTGATGTTCCCAGCTGTGTGCTGCTCACTGGGTGCCTGCTTCCCCGGCTCCTGCCTGCTCCGGGGAGACGTGACACAGCACTGCTGGTCTGGACTGAGCAGTGGGTAAATAAGCAAAGGCAGAATTCATCCTGGCTGAGGAGAAACAGTGCTGGAGTCACTTTTGCAAGAGGCTAATTAACATCTGGTTTTGTATTTAACTTTCAGGCTGTCTCTAGAGAGTGTTGCAGTAAACAGGACACTGATTCTTTAATAGTGGGAGAGTGCTAAATAACTACAGTGCTAGAATTAATAGCTTGACAGCATATCCTCCTCTCCTTTTCTCTCCTCCCACAGCAATTTGGACTAATACCCAAATAAACAATAACAAATAGATTTTTGGAGTAGCTGGCTGGGAGAAATAACAAAAGTCAAGGGGCACTCGTTATGCAACATTGTTCTGCTAGTATTTGACTCATCCAGAAAACCCTGTTCTACTCCCTAGCTTCATTTTCCTTTTTCTTTTTTTTTCTTCAGCCTCTGTTGAGGAGGTGTTGTATTTGCTGCCTTGCTTTTGGTCCCTCAGAAACTCCCTATACCCTTGGATCTCCAGTTGCTGCAGGCATGGAGTGCTGGAACAGTGTAGGCAGAACCCTACTGGAGAGAAACAGCATGTGAGACCCTATAAACCAGCTTGTGTTGGGCAAGAAAATTGCTCTGGCTTTAATTCCAACCACATGAGACTAATACCTGGGTGTCTTTTGTGAAGGAGTGAGTGATTCTGAGTAGTTTAAAACCATTATGTCCCAGTTCTAGCAGCAGTAGTCCCCTGCCAGAAGTGGGGCAGCTGGGAGGCTGTTGTGCACCCCGGGGACGGCGGATGTGAACAAGGAGTACGCTCTGTACCTTGTGATTCTCTCTGCAGTGTCTTGCCAGGGAATATCTTCAGGCGTTCCTTTCCCTCTGCTCTCCACAGACTCTGCTTTGTGTCCTGCATGCACAGAAAGCTGTCCCAGCAATTCCTTTTGAAGTTTTGCCTGAAACTCTTGGGGGTTTTTCCTTACTCAAACGGAGGCTAGAGGTGAAGAGACTTTGCTGCCAATTCCTCTTCTGATCTAGAGTCTAAACTCCTGCTGTTAAAGCTCTACCAGCCACTTCTGGTCTAGATATGTCACTGCAGTAGAGCAGAGCCTCCCCGGCTGTGCTCCTGCTTGAATCCAGGGTTACGCAATAGCAGCCTGCGAGTGCCAACGCAGATGCTGCTGCATCCAGACACGCTGTACAATGTAGTTGCTTGGATACCCCCTTTTTTTTTTGTTATTTTTCTCGCAGATGCTAGGTAATAATTTGCAACTCGTAATTATACTGTTGAACACAGATTCAGGTTAAGCAATGTAAAGAATTTGAAATATTAATGATTTCCTCTCTGCTTTTTAAAGGTTGAGCATTGTGGAATTTGCAAAGACTGTGTTGTTCTGTTCTCTTTTCAGAGTCTTTATTTCATCTTCATAAGTGTTAAATAACTTCCCCCTTTGAGAATATCTTTCATCCAGAAAATCATCTCTTAATTATTGATGCAGTATGCCAAGATTCCTGAGTGGCCTGGCTGCTGGTGCTTTTATTTTGAGTAGGTCACGAAGATTTCTGCACTGCTCCTAATTCTCTGTGTTGTGTGTTCTTACGTCAAGAGGAGATTTGACAGGGACTTGCAGGGATTGGATCTCAGAGGAGCTGAGTGGGTGAGAGTCTCCTGTAGCGTTCTGGCAGGGAGAAGGATGCTTTTGTGTTACAAACAGCCCCTGGGCTCTACAAACTGGTGTGGGGTGAAGGTGCAGCTGAAACGTGTCTCAGGGATGGCTGCCTGTGCTTCCATCTGTGGAATTTGAGGCAAGCTGTCAAAATGAAAAACCTCTGCCTGGTTATGCTGCTGCTGACCACGAATTAGACTTTTAACAAGGGGGCTGTGCTGGCACAGCTTCATTGTGTGGACACAGCTATGACATAACTAGGAGTGGTATCCAAACAGCTCTGTTCTTATTCCATTACAGGAATAATATATTTCATGTGTGTTGCAGGTGGATCAGCATTGGTTTAGTGACCCTACTGTGCATTCTAGAAAAGTCAAAGCTCTGCAGTTACAACTTGATCAGAGCCCTAGAGTAACTCCCTGATTTTTAATTGAGATAACTCCTGCAGGGATACAAATGAGCGAGCACCAAGGTAAACTAGATGCTAACAGGAAGATGGCTGATTGCAAGACAAAGACCCTTCCCTTTGCCGTGTACCTCCCTTCCTTCCACCCTCCTCCTCCTAAAATAGCCTTTCAGCATGAGTGAAAACCAAATATTTTTCTTCTAAAAACACTTTTAAATGCTTGTTCGTGTCAATGGGAAAGTAATTTAACCCAGAAGCTGGTGTTGTGCATCTACTGTGTCTGATCTCTGTCCTTATTCCTTGTAATGCTTTCCTATTGCTCATGGATGGTAAAAGATTATCAGCTACAGTTCCAGGTCGCCAACTTCCCTGCATATGGCTCATTAGCCTGTTTGCTTTTCAGGCTCCTTCAATCTTGTCTAATTCTAGCTGCCACTTTTTTAATGCAGCAGTTGAGGAGAGTCTCTCTCTCTCTCTCTCTCTCTTTCTCCAGCTGGAAACAGGCCCAGCTTCTGAGGTGAAGATGTCAGTCCTGTGGGTGAGGCGGTGCATGGCCAGGGCTGCTCTGGAAGCTCTGGAGGGCATTGGGAGGTTGAGTAAGGTCTGTGTTTTAACAGGTGACTGGAGAGGGTCTGAGGTGTGAATGTCCATCCTGCATAATTGCAGAGGGACAATTTCATGCATGGAAATCTGTCAGCCTGCATGAGTGGATAATGAACGACTGCTCGTTGTGGTAACCTGTGGAGCTGGGATTTCATTTTAATCACAGACTGTTGGCTGTGTAGAAGCCCTGCCCTGAGATTCACCAGTGTACACATGCATATCTTTGACTTGGTCTTAGTCAAACTATACCCTTGACGTCAGCAACAGTTCCCAGTATGGAAACTGGAGTTCCAGTGCCCATGTTTATACAGCCAGCAAGTCTTCTCACACTTGGCCCGTCACCATAAGCATTTGTTATTGTTCTAGGGAAACAAAAGCTCCTAGATTCTAAGATTTCCAGTGGACAATGTCATTAATTTGGCCTAAAAAGAGATTAAGCAGATACCTTTAAGGTTCTGGCAGGCATTAAGTCCAGCAAAGCATCATAATTACGTTAAATACCTGTCTTTCTGTCATACTTGAAGGGTGCTGAAAGGTCTTCTGAAAGTCAGGGGGAAGGTCTGTTCAGGGAGACAGTAGTTCTGCTGGGTGTTTTTCCTTAGTGTCTGTAAGTGGCTAGAGATGATGGGCTACTACATAGTTTTAGAGCGAGAAGTTATATTAATACACATTTGGTGTAGGGGTATTTAAAGTGAATATATATTTGCAAAGTATGGAGGTTTATTTCTTCCCCTTAGGTGGGTCTCTGATTAGGCAAAAGCTGTTGTACTCCCCATCAGGCAGGCTGATTTCACTGCAGAAATTCAGTTGACAGTAATCTGCTTTTTAATCTGTTCTTGTGGTGTAGTGTAACAGGCTGTGTCACACTGTATTTCTCATCCTAACTCTTGTTGTACCAGTTGAAGGCTTGTAATTTTTGTCTTTAAGTGTCTGAGTTTTAGTTCTGCAGTTTTTAGTGAGTGCTAATCTAAACAAGGTTTGCATGGATCTCTTCACTCCAGCGGGAAGATGAAAGCTTTGATAAGGAACTTGTTTTTTTCTCTTTCCCAAGCAGGAGCACAATGTCTTTGACCTAAATATACCAATTACTGACATAGCAAAGTGATACAGAAAACAATCCGGAAGGAATGCCAACCTCTGAATGAACACTTGGCTGCAGACAGCTACTGCTTAATGTGGTACGTCAAATCCAGAAGAAATGTGAGGAGGGAAAGCAGCGTTCATTCAGAACATTTCATACAAAGAGTGAGGGGTGAGAGAGCAATGGCTGGAGAAATGCTTGTTTATCCCTTATCCCTATGGCCCGGGAGAGGTAAAGCACTATGCAAAACACAGTGCAGTTCTCCCCTTTCCCGTTTGTGGCCTGGTTTGCTCAGCTTTTTGAAGAACTTTTATGTCAAACTTAAAGGCTTCCTGTTAGCAGCTTTTACTTTAAAATGTGTTTGATGACAGATATAAGTATTTCAAAAAGTAGCAGTGAGCTTCCTCTCTAGAGCATGCTAGGTGACTTTATTAATTAGTTTCATAATTTTTATTCATGGTTAAGGTTAACCACCTCCAGAGACCGAGGGACTCTGAAGTGAACTGGTTTTCAGTTCAGCTTTGAGACCTGTCCTCTGTTAGTGAGTACTTGCACATTGCTGTCACATTGATGGTTTCCAAAATACACCGAGTCAGTTGGTTCACACAAACTGCTGCAGATTTCTGGTTCTCCACGTTGCAGCTGTGGAACTTGCAGACTCCAGATGCCCATTTTTTTGGTGGCCAAATGACCCTTTTTAGTACAAACTGCTATTAGACGTGGTCAGACTGGAAGTGGTTCCTTTTATGGTTCTGCATCTCCCCTCAGCCCCCAGTGAATCTGTGTGTAGTCTTGGGCTTCTTGCAAGAAGAAAGGGAACCTTTTATCAACCCAGATTTTGGAGTCAGCTCTTGTTTCATTTTCCCAGGCAGTGTTGTTGCTGGCACTTCAGCCATACTGCAAATGCAGCATGTGTGGGCTTTTTGCTCACACAGTTTATTTAAGAGATTGATACAACTCAGACTACTGCAGGAAAGTCCCTCTGCTACAGAAATGTGTAATAGATATTTGGCAATGCGACTCAAACATTTGTCTTGCTTTGTTCCAGCAGATGATTTGAGATTATTGATAGGACCAGCTTTGTGCAGGGTCTGCTGTTGAACAGGGATCTATCAAGTATTTAATTTTGGAAGGTGTTGAACTTCAGTTCTGTGTGATGTCCATGCACAGATCCCGATCTCTTGGACTTCACAAGCCTCTACTGAGTTGCTTCTTTGGGCATCTGGTGCCAGTTCTGTGCAGATGTTGGGTACCCCAGGGCATCTCCACTGTCACCACGTGTCGGTGTCAGGACTTGAGTTGAGCCCTAAGGAATCTGATCATCCAGTGGATGCTCTTACCTCTGTGTGCCTTGTGTTGCATTAGAGAAAAGGCTGTGGCTGCAGCAGTGGCACCCTCTGCAAGACTTGACCAGACTGGGTTATCCATGCATTGGGAAATAGTTGTGGGAGGGTGGCTTTTGTACTGACTTGCTTAATATTTGCTGGCACACGAGGAGAGCTCCCGTACAGAGAAGCGTGCAGTGCTCTGTGTGGCTGTAGCCCAAACAAAGGGACACTGGGACACTGGTGGATGCTGTGAAAGGAGCATTTGCATGGTTTAACGACTGGATCAGTGCCTGGATGCACAGCCTCTGATTTGACTGAAGCAGCTGCCTTCGTCCCAGCAAAGGTCATGTTCAGCTCAGAGGCACTTAGTGTGTGTCTGAACAACTGGATGGGATGTAGCCAGGGAAAGGGTAGGCAGGGAGCTGGGAGACTGCTCATTTAATGACAGTCCTTTGCTTTGTAGTTCCTCCTTTGACACTGAGTCCAAAGCTGTCCACATGTTTGACCATGTTAAGTGAAAAGCCCCTCTGATGGCATGGATATATCTAAATGTTGCTGTGGATTTGGGGGGATATATATTAACTAATTTTCTGTAATGGCTGAAGTGTTCACCTCACAGCTACAAGCAAGATGTTGACTTAAGGGGTGAAAACTCTAAACTGTTGATGCTCTTTTGATATTACTGGCTGTGACCACTCACTCCTGATAAAAACGCTTCCCAAGCATTGTCTATACAGTCAGGTATGTTGGCATAAAATCATACATAGCCAGCAGTTATTAAATGGGAATCCTTTTAAGGTTTGAAAGATGTATTTTTAGGGTGTAGTCTGTGTGAAATGTTCCTTGGTTAATAGAAATGTAGTGATTATTAGGCGCATGACTTAGGCTAATAATCATATCTTACAGTCCAAGAACTTGCTGTGATGTTCCCGATGTTAAATCCAGGCAGACAGCTCCAGTCCCAGTGCGTAAGAGTGGAGATTGAATCTTGTTCATCATTACATCAGTCTGCAAAAAGGAGATTTATAAGAGCAGAATTGTTTGCGTGACATGGAGTGACTCCCATTGTATAGAACAGAACAACACTCCAAAATTTCTCTCCTCTCCCTTGCCCTTTTGATGACAGATAGTTGGCAGTGGATCAAAGCACAAACAGGATTAATGTTTTGCATATTCTGTCCTACATGGCCTGAAAGGAGCAGAGATGGAATTTTTCATCTTTCGTTTTAAACTGCGTTTAATATCGTGGCCTAGTTTAGAGCTATGCGACTCATTCCTTCCATTTCCCCTGAGGCCTCTGTTTCTGGTCAAGGAAAGCAGGGCATGACTCCCTCTGGAGCTCATCAGTGCTGCTCAGCTTCCTCCTCCGTGCAGGCTGGTGGAGGAGGCTGGTTTGAGGCTGCAGCAATCCAGCATCAGCAATCTCCAAGGAGCCTTTGTGGAAGCCGCCATCTCTTGGGTCTGTCGCTGTGGTCACACCACGAGTGCTGCAGGGCACAGGAACCTGGAGCTGGGGCAGCATCCAGAGATTTTGCCACCACCTGTGCAAAGGCAGCTGTGAAAGCTGGAGTGGTGTCACAGGTCACACCTCCTAATGGCTGGGTTCGCTTCCCAGGGATGCTGTCCGAGCATGTTCCTCCTCTGAGATGTCCTCGGAAAGGAACGTTTGATCCGCGTCTTGGCTGATGAATTGTCCTGGCAGCGATACTTCTTCGCTTTTGGAAATACGCTGGAAATGGCGAGAAAGCGTGGAGGTGCTGGTTTTAGGGGTCGTGTCCATGCTGGAGCCGTGTCCCCTCGGAGCCGATTCCTCCCTGGAGCGGCACCTGAGCGGGCGCATCCCTGTCCTGCCCTCCCCTCTAGCGGGAAGAAGCGTCACTGCAGCCGCTTGGGCTCCAGACGGGGATTTGGGAATTGCTTTGTGGCTGCAGGATTTTATCGTGACCACAGCACAGCGGGAATGGCAGCAGGGACTCGGGGTGGGATATGTGAAATACGGGAGCATTGGCCGTATCTTCCTTGACGCCCTCTGTCCACGTTCTCATGGATGCATTTGCAGAGGGGACAATGCATGGGGTGAAGATGGTTCAGATACCTGAATCTGACCACTCTGTAAATCAACAAAACATGAGGTCCAGGGAAGGAGTGGGCTGCAGGCTGGTCAGAGGTGCTGATGAGAAGAGGAGGAGGATGTTGAAGGTTAGTTTTATTCCAGACAGCATCCCAGATACTGGCAATGGGTCTCTTGCTCAAATCACACTTGTCTACAGTTCTGTTTTCATAGTCAGTTATATTCTGAGTAAATGTGCTCCTCACACAAACCTGCTACATTTATGTCTGATATCAAAGAGAGGTAAGAGCTTCAGCAGAGACAGATGGTGATTAATTGGGCCATGTCTGGCCTCCTCCACACTGAACTCCTGAGGGTTGAATTTTGAGGGGAGCTAAGATAATGATCTACATACTTCAGGATCTTCTCCTGTCATTTGTGGGACTTTTGGCTATGGCACACCAGGCTTGCCAATTGCTGTGACAAGGATTTTTCTTGGCAGGTAGAAACGGCCGTTCATTATAATACTAAAAATGTTTGCATAGCTTGAGTTCCTGAGCAGCACAAACGAGACTTCAAGGGCTCTTTCAGTTGTTTTGCCTTACTGTGGAGTTTGAGGAACTTGTTCTGTAGCTAAATACATACGTTTTATTCAAAAACACCATCATGTCTTTAGCAGTTCTATGTGTAATGAAACATCTTCCCCTTCCTTCTGACCTCCTTCTCTTGCTCCCCCAAGTCAACTTCTTGTAAACCCACAGGGAACTCAGCTGGGTCTTGTGTTCTCGCAGGATTGCCTGCACTTTCCAGTGCTGGGGGAAGAAATGAAAGTACACTGTCCTGGGAAATGCTGGTAATTAGGATTACAAATCTTCAAGGACTTGGCTCTCTGGTCTTAAAAAGCTGCTGCTGCTCCCATGGCTGCTCTTCATCTGCACTCTCTGAATGATGCAACAGCTCCTTTTCTGTTGACTGTGGAGTTCATTGGTGTTTTCACCTTGAAGGGGTCAGGAATGCTACCTCCCTTATCAAGTTGCTGAGCCAATCCTCAAGTATGATGAGTAGATTGTATTCCTGCCAGCTTTTGTTTGGTGTAGATGGGTCTGCAAGTTTTAGCTTGAATTTGTGGTTGCAGGTGGCTTCAAGTGAAGGACTTGGTGGTGCAGGGGTGCTCTTGTCCTTAGAAATAGAAGACCTGTTCTCCAGTTCTTAGAAATAGAAGACCAGTAACAAGCAACATTTTCTAGTTATATATCACAGATTCAGATCATTAAAATAAGAGAGAAAGAATATCCATCAGGAGCATCTGCATTTTACTCTGATTAAAA
This sequence comes from Notiomystis cincta, assembly GCA_013398075.1. NCBI lineage: Eukaryota > Metazoa > Chordata > Aves > Passeriformes > Notiomystidae > Notiomystis > Notiomystis cincta. The sequence goes on from VZRX01003038.1 coordinate 116,680, forward strand.
ATGAACTAAACTGGACCTTTGCAGCCAGTTAGCACAAAGAGGGTAGTTCAGAAGAGCTGTACAGTCTCCCCTGGGGTTCTTGGCAGGACATCACTGGAGCCTGTTGCAGAGGAGTTGGGGCCAGGGGCAGTGCTGGGCAGGAGAGCAATGTCACTGTGTCACTGCAAATCCAGCTTCACCCTTGTGTGAAGCACTCTCAGTGGCACAGGTCTCTTGCAACCACCTTGCTGGTTGTGGCTTGAAAAACTCACCACTCAAAAGGAGACCTGCAGGAGGGAAGCCCAGAGCAACGAGGAACAAAATTATCTTTTTCCTTCCTCTGTCTCAACTCTAGTTTTCAGGGGATGCCCCTGCCCTGATAAAACCCTTGGTAGGTTTAAAAATGCTTCTTCTCTGCAGACCTGCACAAACATAGTGAGTTCTCACTAATAAAACAGATCCTCTACCCCATCTCCACTGCCTGGCAGGGCGTATGTAAATGTACTGTGAAGCAGAATTAATTGTTGAGATCTCTCTGCTGAGGTATTGCTTTGGGCTGTAGTAGGTAGGCCTAGTAAAATTCCACAGCACATTAGAGATTGTGCATATTAATATCTCACCTAAAGCAGCGTAATATGTCAAATTTCTCCTTTCTAGTCATATCTGTGCTCACCCAGTCCGATTTGTCAGGTTTATTATGTGCTGGTTTTGTGGATTTTTACACTTGGTTGCTGACACTGGACTATGAATTAATATGATCTCCATAAAGGTAATAAAAACCCAGAGAGATTTTTGCCCAGAAGTGAACTATGTCTTTGGCTCTTGGCCTGCCTTCTTTGGCAGGGGTCACTGGAAGTCCATGCAAAAGCATGCAAAATCCTGCAGGGGCAAAAATTCGTGTAATGTTGAGTTTTTAAAAGGCTTTTGAGAGAACATGAAGTGACAGCTGAGCAGAAAGTGAGTTCCTCTCTAGTGACAGCTGCATGCAGGAGCAGGGAGAGTTCCCCTTGCCTTACACAAGCGAACCAGTGAAATGCAAGCCTTTGCTTTCTGCATATATTAAAAGATATTAATGTTTTTCTCCTTTCCTTATGTATGCAGGAGGCAGACAGTGGGGAAGAAGAATGCCGGTCCCAGCCCAGAAGGTAAGATTGTCACAAGAGTCCTCGAGGGTGCGTTGCTGTGTGGAATGTTCCACGGGGCTTTTGTTGTTCCTCTGGCATGTCCTGCAAACACTCATCACTTTCTGCCTGTTGTAGATGTTGCACAACTGTCTTATGTGAGCCTTACTGAAAAATAGATTTAACTGTGGCCTCAGTGATGCTTCCACAGCGGAGTTGCTGCAGCAGGAAATGGGAAAAATCAGACTGCACACAAAACAATAAATATGGGGAACAGTTGGCAAAGATGTCAGTGACTATATTCTCCAAACTGCTGTTTCTGTAGCTCCCTCCAGTGTCCTGTGTTGCTTCTCAGGATTTAGTCCACCATAAGAGTATTCTGAGAGGCATAACCAGACTAATAAACTCTTGTTAGAAAGTCCCTGTTGCCATCAAGGGTGATCCCAATCCTGCTGCTTAAGTAGCACGTTCAGTGGATATGTGGATATTTGCTGCTGATGCAGGTAGTCAAACTTGGGCTTCAGAGTTAGGAGACACTGAGACTTTGGAGGGATATTTTTGTTTAAATGGGATTGTTTTGTAGGGATGTATTCACCTTCTGTAAATGCTGATTTCAGTTGCTCCAGGAAGAACTTTTTTTTTTTTTTGTAAATATTATTTGCTCAAAAACAAACATTGAAACTCATTTGATTGAATGGTGACAAATAATGGTGTTTTTTATAATGTAAGTGTGGTCTGAAGGGTAAGACTTCTTGGGGTCTTGTAAGCTTTGTCTCCTTTCCTCTAAGCCATCAAAAGAATTATTTCAGCTGAACTTAATAAAAGCAAAAACTGTATATATCAGGTGACTTCTCCAGTGGCAGGAACACTTTCCTGGCTTAAAATGTTGCCATCAGATTTTGTGAAAGGCTTAAGATTCCCTCCAGAGGGAGTAAAGGGGAAGTGAAGGTGAAATGGTTCTCCCTTTATGAGCTCTCTGACTGTTACAGTTCTTTGCTTAATGTTGTTTGTGTGAGTAGGTAGGAACAGAAGCCATAATAGCTAGTATTTAAAACAGTGGAACAATATCTGGGCTTTGTGTTTGGGGGCCAACTTGGATGAATCTGCAAAAGAAAAAGCTGTCCTGGTTGTACATTCCCATGATTTCACTGTAGTTCTGTGATTCTGTGGCTCTAGGAAGGTGACTGCCCTGTTTACTTTAGTGTTCTACCCTCAAATGATGATTTAAGAATTGCAGTTTCTTCATTTTACAGCTTTCATGAGTGAGAGGAAAGCTGGAAAGCACAATTCCCGAAGGCTCAAATTGAACTCAGCTAAACTCCGATTTTTCATTTCACTCTTGGCCTTCCAGAAGTCACAAGATCAACTCATGACTTGATCTCAGTATACATAATGTATTGGAAGGGATGGGAGGTATTTAATTGTTGTGGGCACTTAGCAACCATTGTAGGTTAGGTCTGAAATGAGCATTTTTTTAATATATTTGAAATAACTTCCTGGGGTAGGAAATGACAACCTGCTGTTGATGTGGTGATCCGAGCTCTGTGACTCCTGTTCCTGGGGTCACAGAGCTAACTAAAACCAAACTCCTTCTGGGGGAACACAAGGGGGTGGGTGTTATATGTGTTTGATTACAGTAGGATAAAAATAATAGAGTCAAATGGGGTAAGTGGCGAACCTGGAGTCCTGCTGTGGAGGAGCAGCAGATGTCCATAAACAGCTCCTGAGTGTATCTAATAACCAGTTTCAACAAGAACATAGCAAGTAGCAGCTATTAAAAATCTAGACAGTAAAAAGGCTACAGATTGAGTTTGGCTTAAAAGGAAAGGTGTTTCCAGCTGCAGTGTCACTCAGGTAGTGCTCTGCAGCAGCCTGACATTCCTCACTGCCTGCCTGGGCAGGGCCCAGTTCTCCTGAGGCTTCATTCAGCTGACCTGCCTGCAGCTCCAGTCAGTGGTCAGTGTTTGGGGTGGGATTTTTTTTTTGCTGTTTGTAAAATTCTTCTGGTGAGGAAACCTTTTGTCTCCTGCGGTCATGGAAAATGTGTTCACATGCTACCTCAGCGCGTCAGGCATCAGGCATGTCCAAACTCATCCTGTTAACTGGACACTGCAGCCAGGAGTGCTGCTGTGCTAGGACTAAAAGTGTGTTTGCATTAATAAAACAGCTTCTCAAAGGTTATTAAATAGGATCTTAGTGCACAAAGGTGTTAATGCTTGCAAGGGAGTTAGTGGAGACCTAAGCTTAAGCACATGGACTTGTTTGGTGTCAGAAGATTTTTCAAGTGATCAGTCTTGACAATCATTTCCATTCCTATGTCCCCACGTCTCTGCACAGCCTGGGGATTGCTGTCTCAGAGGAAATGTTACACTGAGATCCAGCTCAACAGCACTGCTAATCCTGTGGTTAGCAAAATCTAGATAGCTTCTTGTGTTAGGTTTCTGCTGTTTATCTTTCCTCCCTGATGAGGTATGGGATATACGTTGAGGTGAAGGGGAACATGCAGGAAAGCCTGGCAGCAAGACAGCAGGAAGGACAGTGTTTGTTGAGCAGAGACTGTGAAGAGCAGCAGACTAAAATGTCCTCCAAAGAGGCAGAGAAATAAGTTCCAAACAGAAGCTTAAACTCGTAGGTGATTACATCAAGATTATTGTACTTAAAGGAAATGATCTGTTTGCTGACCTGTGCTTTTTAAGAACTAACACCAGAGAGGCCTGTGATTGCCTGGACTGGGTCTCACAGAGAAGGGAGAACTGAGTGAAAATGTTGTTTAAACTTAAACCTGCTCTTCAGAGCATTCAAATGACCTGACAAGTCTGCACTCGCCAGCACCATCATGGAGTGAAGAGCTTTCTGTTTTGGGAATTAGCAGAATCTGCTTTAAGCTTTCCTCCAAAAGATGGAAAGAGCTATCAGAGTACAGAAGGAGAGTTCCTGTGTGCTCTGCAATCATCCTTGGAAGGTGCTTGAAATGGCATTTCCTGTCGAACTCTTTTGTGTTGATGCAAAGAGGAATGTTTTGTTTTAGTACTGAGGAAGACACTTGGGTATAATGAAGACAGACTTGATTTCTATAAATACTTCTATCCAGTATTTAAAACCCCAACAAGTTAATGCTATGAATACCTGAAGCTGAAGAAATAGGTAAAACCAGCTTGGCTTCTGGAATATTTTTTCTCACATCCAGGTTCCTGCTCTGGAGGAAGCCCAGGGGGTTCTATGTGTCCAGCTGTAGCAGTGACCATTGATGCAGTTTATGGGTGAGATCCCCAAAGCCCTGACACAGATCCAGGTTCCTGCTCTGGAGTCCCTGATCGAGGCAGTCCTTGTCACTCCTGGCTAATGGAACCAAGGCAGTGCTGCATAAGCAGATGTCCTGAACAATCTATTTATTACATTTATTACCTTCATAGCTATGTTCTGACATTTTTATTAGGCTGTCTGGAGGCTGTGGAGCTAACTGGCCTGCACATCTCTCCTGTCCCCAGACATGCTGCTGCCACACTGAATACACTCTTAATGGAGCATCCGTGTTAACGAGCTCTTTGCAGCATCCCGAGGTTGTTAAAATTTACCTAAAACGCACATGTATTGAGCTGTGAGTTGTGTTTACACCCACTGAGGTATTGACATTCAGGTTTTGTGTGCTCTGTGCCAAGGTTGCAAGGATTCAGCATCTTTGTTTTGCTGACAAACGACATCTCCGGGGCTGGGGCAGCAGCAGTGGTGCAGCTGCATTGGATTTGCTGTCAGGATCTCCCTCTTGCTTTTTGGGTTTTATGTTTTAAATGGTGCCTCTATTTTCCACACCATCATGATTTTACCACTTCTGTGTGCCTTGAAACCGCTCTGGTTGCTGAAATGCAGCATTTGAGGCTGCTCAGTAACTGCTGCATAGAAAATTGGGTGAGCTGTATGGCCTAGCGAGGCTGCCAGGGACTTCAGAGGGGTTCTTTGAACTTTTGTGGCCTGGCAGTGGCTCAGACTAAAGTCCATTTGCTCAGGTAAAGCTGAGGAGCCCGTTGTTCCCTTCAGGTACCAAAGAAAGTGATTACATCCTGCTTGAAATCTGGGGCTTGTTACCTGAAAATATTCTCAGAAAGTGCTTGTCCTTCCCTCTTCAAGTGGAGGCAAGAGTGTGGTGTTAAATTATAATTTAAAAAGAAAAAAAGCCCCACACCTTGTAACCCCACAAGTATGGTTACCTTCTGGTTTGTTTTTTTTTAGTCAAAATAGTTCCTTCCAGGAGTGAACTGGGAAGGAAAGCAAATCAGATTATTGCCATGATAACAGTTGGATGTGCCAAGATGCCTCAAGGTCTCAAGCTGTGAGTAAATACCTTTGTTTTAGGAACGGAAGACCACAGTCTGCTGCAGGAGCTGATGGTTTATAGCAGTGTAAAAGTTGTTTTTCAAAGAGTAAGTGGAGTAAGTGCATGTGCTTCCTTCTGTAGGGCAACAGCTCAATAAACTGTAAACCAACCTGTTTGATTTTTAAACTGAGACCCGTTGTAAAATGAGTGTTAGTCCCTGTGAGAAATGGGAGGGATGATCATGTGATACTGAATTGACTGCACTTCCAAGGGCTCATTAACACTCCAGACTGAGATGTGTGGATCTGCAGCATGCTGTGACTGCTGTGACTTCGGGAGATGTGTATCATCACCATTTGGTGCTCCTGTGGCAGGCTCCTGGCACTCCTGGTTATCCCCAAAGCCTATCTGGTGTTACAGGAGACACTTCCAAAAGCCATGCACTGAGAGTTCTGGCAACTAAACCTTCCTTGTGCTGCCTTTGCTTACTGCTGAAGCTGCCAGACATTTGCTCTGTTGGTACTTGAACAGTAGCTGGGTCTTTAATGGATGTGCAAGACAGTTTGTTAACTCCAGATCTTGAGTAAAAAGGGGCTGTGTGTGTGGTGTACAGGAAAACGTGTGTTTATCCATGCTGGAGATTACTAAGCTCTTGTAGTATGAACCTTATCTTTAGAATGTGTTTCCTGAATTCATCTTTCTGTCTTTCCTTTCAGTGACAGCTCAACCTCTCTGTGGCATTTACTACAGCTGCTTGGGGAGAGTGTAATACCGAGATAAAGAACAGTTCTGGTCATCTGCCAGCGCTGCTGACCACCAGAAAAAGTTCTGTGGGCCACCATTCATTACAGTGGCCTTCATTTTTGAATACCTGCTCTTTTATCACCAAACTCTGAGCAGAGGTATTGAACTGGCAGTAAAATTTGGGTTTTTTAGATTAGGAGCAGGTATCTGCAGGGCTGGTTCACTGCAAGGTCTGTGTTTGTGGTTGTAACATGTTCAGTCCAGTCTGATGACATACCTGTGGATCACAATAATGTGTGAGATGATTTCAAGTGTGATCTTCAGGCTGAAGGATCAAGCAGAGTAATATCACTGCGTTGCCAAATTACCAGGTAAACACAGGGAGCTCACTCAAAATCTGAATGCTTATGAAAAGTGGTTTTGAATTTGTCATTCTAAGCGTGTGAACAAAGAAGAATGAGGAACAGGGCAAGGACAAACTGGGAAGCAATGGAATGAAGGTGGCTCATATCCTTTTGGAGCTACCAAAAGGGTCTGAAGTCCACAACAGCTGCTCCCATGCACTTGTGTTCACCTTCTCTGAGCTAGCAAAAGGGTCTGAAGTCCACAACAGCTGCTCCCATGCACTTGTGCTCCTTCAGAGGTTCACAGAGGAGCTGACCAAGGGGTGCATTAAAGATTCCACACTTGCTTCTGTCTCCTGCTGAGCATGAACAAGGTGCTCTAAGCTGGAGGAATAGAAAGGGAAATTCTGAAACGCCCTTTCTTGGTGGGATGCCTTCACAAGACTTAAATTTAAACATGAATCCTCAGAGTTTTCAGCGTTTCGTGGATTTCAGTCAACTAAATGTATTTTGATAATTTGAGCTAGGGTTTCTGAACTCATTGCTGTTCAGCTCTTTGGTGTCTTTGCATCAAAAACATTCCTTTATAAAATAGGAGGAGTGGATGGTTTGACAGTTGGGAGGGTTTAGATCTTTCTTTTCCACAGGTCGCTGAAATAATACATTGCCTACACTGGTGTTGTTTGTTGAGAGCAGACATTGCTGCTGGTGTCCCTTTCCCTGCTCAGGTCCCTTCAGTCATCTTTGCTTCAGGCTCTGTAAAAAAGGTGTAATTGAGCACTGACCTCTCTGTGTCAGACCCTTGAAGATTTAGGGATAAGTAAACTATACAGTGATTGGATGTGGGGCTGCTGAGGGAATGGTTTAATGAACTGATAATATTGCAAAATAGGTGTTGAATTCTCAACTAGGCAGCCTAATCATCGATCCTGATGGGCAGCTGACCAAAGGGCTTTAAAAGCAGGGGTTTGTTCTTTCAGTGATGCTTATCTCCCTACCCCTGTACTTGTCTGATTTCTTTGCTCAAGAACTGGAAACAGAAATACTCTTTGACAGCTTAAATAACCAAATTTAGAATGTGGCTTCCTGTTCTGACTGGTTCTTCAGGATTAAAGTACAGTTTTGCGTGCTTTCCCTGTTCCTGCCTCCCCCTGCCTTTTTTTTTTTNCTTTGTTTTAACTAGATATGGACTCCTTTATAATTACTTGGTTAAGTCTCCCTGGCTGTGTGTAATCCAGCTGGTGTATGTAAGCCCTGCCTTGGTGGGTGGTATAATGTCTGTTAATCACTGGGAAAGCTTTGTGTCTGTGCTCTGCTCTATCTCGTTCTGCCCTGCGTGCATTGGCTTGTTTATGATCGCTGCTACTGAAATTGCTTCATGTTTTCCTGATAAATTGGGCTGCAGAACGCAGAAGGCTTCGTCTCCCATGCTAAAAACATCCAGAAGGCTTCTGACAGATCAACTTCTCTTCGAGGTGCGGAGGCAGCAGAAGGAGAGGAGTGCAGGAGGTGCTGCTCTCAGCTAGTCAGTCTCTACCTATTTACAGGTTTGCTGCACTAATTTAAGGCTCTTCCCAAATAAATCATCTATTTGGACCCGTAATCCACTCAGACTCATCTGTCAACTCTGTTCAATGCTTAAAGTCACATGTCCTCACAGCAAAAGGATGACTTAACCGACTTCCCACCAAAAACGCAGGGTCATCAGGTCCTTTGACCCTCAAAGAGCTCAGTGTGGCACCACATTTTTCAAAGGCTACCCCCTTAGGACCCTTTTCCTATCATAACTGATACAGAGACAGCTGCTTTTGTGGGCAAAGATTGAGTGTGGCTGCCGGCAAGATAAACAAAGGACTTGGCCCCACCTCTGCACACGGAAATGAACTTGCTACCTCTGCTCCCCTGCGGTGGCTGTGCAAGACTCCCGTGCTCGGCTGTGGGAAGGGACGTGTTGTTTTCAAATTTCGGTGACTTTTCATAAATATCACCGGAAACAGCTGTTGAACAGTAAAGAACAAACTTTCCATATATGCAGTAAAGGTGGCTGAGCAGGCACGGCCGTGGCACATCACTCGGCAGGGAGAGGATGTGCTGGGGGTGAGGGGGAGGTTTGTTTGTCTAACACAGCAGCTTCACAAGTTTTTTCATAATCCCCTGAAAACATAGATCTGGGCTGCATTGCCTTATCTGTGATACTGATAATAATGATTGAGGGCAGAATTCCTATGTGTGACACACTCCCACTGTCTCCTTTACCTTGAACATGACCAGTGTTACAGCTGTAGTACTTTCCATATTTGTAGGAACAGAACATTCTTTGCTTTTGCAGAGTACCTGGACTTCAGTCCAAACAAACTTAATACCCAACCCTTCACGCCCACTGGAGTTAGAAAGACTATGACAGTATATTGTGTTCATTAGAGCTGTTCAAAGAGAGAGAGCTGAGGGGACCAGAGAAAATCTCGCTGGTAGGTGTACTCTAAAATGAAAAGAGGTCATCAGGTCCCCCTTAGTGTACCCTCAAAAACTGAAGATGCCTAATAAGACATCATGCTCCAGATTTAATCATGTTAACGCATGAGCAGACACTCAGCGAGCCCCTGTGGGATAGGAGTGGGTGGAACACGATGACACCCACACCTTTGTGTGGTCTGACAAGAAGCAGCAATTCAGCCTGACACTGTTGATCTTGGATGGAAACAGAAGCTTGATGAATGCCCTGTTTGCATGTGGGGTCAGAGATTTGACAAGACTGGATGTCCAGCTCTGAGCATACCTCCTGCAAGTGTCAAAACTGGGCAAGCCAGTGCCAAGCCTGACCAGAGGACTTTGTGGTGACCCGTGCAGCAAGGCCTGGGCTGGACAAGGAGAAGCCCATTAGCAAGTGCTAGCCCTGTGCAGGACACAGAATTACTCTGTTACATCACTGCAAGATCAAAAACTGCTAAAATGCACCAGGAAAGTGAGACAGCTGAAGGTACTGTGCAAGCTGCTGTGATTGTGTAGTTTTGCAATGCAGACATCGGGGAAAATGATGACTGTATGAATAAACAATATGTTGTCAGCCTTGTCTGCCAGACCGAACACTGAAGTCAATCTGAGAGATTTGTGCACGCATGTTCTCCTTCCAACCCCCTAAACTTCTCTGCAGAGACAGCTCTGGTGGCATTCCCTCTGCTCCCTCCTGAAGTGCCTGTTCAGACATCCCTCACACTCTTTATCTTGGGTTTTTTTCCATTATGCTCCCATAACTGGTTCTAGCTGCTGCCTTAGTGTACAGTTTGGGGATGGGTGTTCTCACAGTGTGTCTCACTGTGTAGATAACTCCAGTTCCTTCCTTTGTGCGGTGTTCAAAGGTTAAACGGGATCCTGCTGCCCGCAGGCTCGGTGTCGCGGTCCTTGCGGGGTTTGCCACCTGCTCCTGTCGGCCCCGCTGATCCCGTGACCTCTGGGGAGGGAGAAATGCCGAGAACTCGGACAAGCAGTGCCCTTTTCCCTGCAACAAAGTGTCGTTTCGTGCACAGGGCTGGGCAGCGCTTGAGACCCCAGACAGGCGTATTTACATCCTGTCATGCAGTGATTAATGGCTCTGCTCACATGCTCTGTTGCGGCACGGCGGTGATTTAGGCTGCTACCTGTCATCACTGCAATTTTGTGCACTTTAAATTCTCCATGTATTTGTCCCAGCAGAGTGCACCTGCTTCCAGTCAGGAGCAGTTTCTTGGCTGTCTTTTGACCTCCTGCCTAAACTCCATCTCGTGCATCGCCTTCTTTCTGCCTGCTCCTTGCTCCTGCATGTTGAGAGATCGAGTTACTCAACGGAGTCTAAACTTTTACTCGTGTCCAAACATAGGAGCAACTTTGACAAAGAAATAGAGTTGTTCCTTAAGTCTGATATTAAAAGCAAAATATGAAAATAACATAGTGCTGTTGTCTAGTTGACAAGGTGGTGATGGGTCAGAGATTTGACTGAATCTTGGAGGTCTTTTTCAACCTTGATGGTTCTCTGAGTCTACACAAATGGACAGTGGGAACTGAAATGCTAATCTAACACATACCTGAAGGCAGTGCCACTCTCAGGCTGGGGTTTCAATCTTTATGGCAACAAACCCAGGTTCAAATAGCTTTTATTAGTGCAGATTTCAAGATATGAACTTATTTGAGGATTTCCTATTTCTGTTCTCTAAAGGTTCGAAAAAAAATAAATGGGATATTTCTGTCCTCACTTGGTTCCCTGGCATATGGAGATGCAGTGCATGATTGTATTAAACCAGGACTAATTAATTTACAAATCTATTATCCATATGTTATGAGTAGCTGCTTGTAGTTAATCACTGCACTTGTTTTCAGCAGGTTTTAAGGGCTTGCCTTGTAATGGTGGTTGCGTGTAAGAAATCCAACGTGCCTGGACAGTATCTAAGTACATTTACTTTTCTACAATGCTTGAATAAAGCCCTTAAGTTATTAATTAGAATAGAACAGAAGTTCTGGGCTTGTTTTTCAGTCTGTGAATGTGTGGTATGTGTTACTACTGAATATGAGGTTCTTGCCAGTCTCTTGACCTCTGGAAGGATTGAGTTACCCTCCATTTCTTAATGTCCCAATTTTTCCATTTGCTTCTTGCAACCGACTTCATTTCTGCCTAACAAAATGATTTTTCTTGGCATTGCAGCAAGCTGGCACTGCATTTTCTTTACAGCTGTGAGGCACCACTACCAAGAGCTGCGCTCTTGGCTATATAGGATGACATTGCTTAAATTATGGCAACCAAACAATATCCTAGCAAAACTTGCAGAACAACAAATTCCACTGCTTTGCCCTTTTATCTGCCCATCCCTGAAGTGGGGATGGTCAAGACCTTTCAGACAAGTGTCTTCTTGCTCCCATCAAGTCTCCTATCAAGACCTGAAGCAGCTGCCATCACACTTGTGTTGGTTTTTTCAACCTCTCTCTGCTTCTCTGCAACTGTTAGTTAATAATTGGAAATACAGCTGATGAAGCTTTTGGCTTCCAGTTCTGCTGCCAGATCACAGGGGCAGCTCTGCAGTCGATGCCTTGGTATTTTTTACTCTTGAGTAGATGTCATTTACAAGTAGCTGTGTTTAAACTCCTATCTTCCCCTGCCAGCTCACTTGTGCCTCCTTGCTGGGCATGTGCCACCCACAGCAGATGACTTAAGGCTGGTATATCGTGTTCCTCTGTGCTGGGATGTCATGCATTCCTATGGGAATTGCTTCCAAGGCTCCTCGGTTGTTTGCCCGCGCTGCTTGCTGGGTGTAAGAGCCGGAGAATGCCGATCTGGGATGGGCAGTGCAGGGTGGGATCGAGCTACCCCCGCCTCTCCCCAGTGGAAAACCCTATTAAGTTTCCCTCGCACTGTAACATACTAATTCCCAGCAGCCAGAGGACGAGACTTTTGTTCTAAATAACTTCCTTTCTTCCTTTTCTCGAGGGGCGATGGAGCTAAAGATTAAACAGCACTGAAAGGCAGCTGCTTCTCTTCTCCTTTGGCAGAAAGCAAGTTGTCGCGTCTCTGCATATGAAAGTTTCTGCCAAGAACTCTTCCCCCCGTCTCCTGCAGGAGAGAAATTAAGGTCGTTTCCTAAGCACCCGAGTTGTCGCTGCCTGCCTTTTGCAAAACATCGTTTGAAGTGCTGCATCAAACTCGGTTGCAGGGCGTGCAGCCTCGCTGGCCTAGATTTGGGAGGGGGGAGAGGAGGGGAAAAAGGAAAGGGAAAACGAAAAGGGAAGGGGAAAGGAAAAGCGGGGCGCTGTGCCCCGTCCCTCTCTGCCGCCCGCCGGGTGAACCGGCAGCTGAATCCGGGCCCGTGAGCGGGGCGGACCGTCTGTCTGTCTGTCCCTGTCCCGCGTGTCCCCGGTCCCGCGGCGCCACGTGCGGGGTGGGCGGGGCGGGGCCGGGGCTGNCGGGCGTGCTTTGCGCTCACTCCGCTCTCCCCTCTCCTCTCTCCCCTCTCTCCCGTCTCTCCTCGCCTCCCCGTTCTCCGTAGTTCGCTCCGCCGCCGGTTGCCTCCGGGCAAACTTTCCCCTGGCCGTCACCGCTGTGTGGAAGTGCTGATAAGCACCGGCAGCGCCCGGCGGCTGCTGCTCCCTCACCGCTCACTTCTCTGATTTTTTTTTTTTCACTAAGTACTCCGAGTCCCATCCGAGCGCTCCTCTCAGTGTTCCACGGGAGCTGCCCGGGCAGCTCAGGGCTGCGCTTCCTCCGCCGGAGCCGCCGGTTCCCCGTGCGGATCTCCAGCCAGGCTGGGCGCTGACAGCGGGGTACAGATCCCCGGCCCGCGTACTTTGGACGTTTTTTGGGCTTAAAGCCGAGATTAGCCCCTTTATCTGATCTCTTGGCTTATCGCAGAGCGGCAGAGAGGGACTGCGGGGCTGGGGTGTCCCAGGTCCGAGCCACAGGAACAGGTCTGAGACCTTACACTCAGCACCTGCGGGTCACAAGGCACAGAGACGTGAGCTGCTGCCAGTTGTTGAGTACTGTCAGTCTTGGGCAGCTCGAAAGTGCAGAGTGTCTCCGTGTCCCAAACTAAGCCGCATGGAAAATCAGTCTCTCCAGCTGCACACTCCCCTTTGATATGCAGATACGAATAATCATTTAATTTATAAACAATTAACATTCACTGCCTGAGTCGTGGGGTTTGGCTGGAAGGATTAAGGAGGGAAGTGGCAGCTATGGAGTGGTAGATAAGGCATTCAGAGATAGTCGCTGTGGTACAGCCATGCTTGATACTTCTTTAAAGAAGCCAACAGAGACTGTTTTATCTCTTGGAAACACCATGAAAGGCTTCCAGATAGTGGGATAAAGTGCTGGGTCCCACCTGGAACTGCGTTTTTGTCGTAAGAAGCTCCCGCTAGAACTGCAGCTGCCTTGCACTTACCAAGTCTTTAGTAGATATCTCTGCTTATGCTTCATATGGAAATGAGCCCACGGACTCTGTGCCTTCTTTTGTGAGCACCAGCAATCACTGCTGCAGTTGGTAATCAGTTTCGTTAAGTCTCTCTGAGCCTTTCATACTCAACTCATAATGTTTGTAGTGAGTAATTTTCTTCCGCTTGTGCAGTGTTGCCTGTAAACATCAGGGCTTTCCCTGTGGTTGCTGATAACGTAGGTTTCACAGAGATGTACCTAAACTGTTCCTGCAAAGCAGTGATGCAAACTGGATATGCCCTGGGCTTTGGGAAGTTGCAGTAATTCTGGAATTGTGGTGAAAACCCCAACATACAGTAGGCTGAAACATTTCCTTGGAGCTCTGGATGATTTACTGAGCTGGAGTAGGTAGCCAGGTAACAATTTAAGTGCTTTTAAGGTGTTTGTTTTATCCGCTGCTCAAACACTTAACCTGCAGTTGGAGACTGTAGGGAAAGGGATCAAAAGAAAGGGGAAATGCTGCTCGTCTCTGCTCCCTCCCTCACATGTCACACGGATCCCTGCAGCAGAGTGCCTCGTGGTAGTTTAAATGGCCACTTGGTTGGAAAGACCACCCTTTCCTTTTCTGGGGAGAGAGATAACAGAGTTATCAGAGTGAAGCTTACGCTGTCCTTTGCCTCCTGTAAGGGGAGATTAATAAGCATGAGAATGACAGAGCTTTTGGCCCACGCTGAAGTGTTCTCCCAGGGCTGAGTGCTGGATTAATATTTTGCTAGTGTTCTCAATCAGGATGGTGCTGTGGCTCTTGGGCCGGAGTAATAAAGGCCAGTATTTGAAGTTTGTGCTCCTAATTACAAGTTCACAAAGGCTGATTAATATTGGATGTCCTTATTTCATCATGGGCAAGACCTAAAAATCCAGATTTAGTTGTTTGCTATGCTCAAAATGTGTTCTCTGTGGAGTGGGAAGGGCAGTGGTGACCCAAACATTATCAGAAACTTCTGTTTCAGTGTATTCTTTAGTAGATGTATTTGGCTGATCAGCTCTGACTTTCAGAGATCAGCAGAAATTACTCTTGTGTTGACGCTTTTAGTTAGTAATGTAGTCAGCTGGTCTGGGTCTAATTCATTTCAGGTTCACAAGGATTCAAATAATGTCCGTGAGACTTGTGTTTATCAAAATGCTCAGAATTTACAGTTGTAACTTGTTCCAGAAAGTCTTGCTACTCTCACTGAACCTAGGGGGAATTCTGCTGATTTACTATTTTATTTGTGTGTAGGATTCAAAATTTACTTTGGTCTACTAAAACTGTAAGGCAGCTGATGGAAAAGATAGAAAAAAGCAAAGCTTCACATAGTCTGCAAATATCAAAGAATTTTTAACGAGAAACCTGGAGGAATTGCCATGGATCAGTTCTTCCTGCCTGCAGTCGCTTCCTTTGCTTCTGGCCAAGTTTTAAGTTATTTGATTCATTGCTGGCGTCCTTGAAGTGGCTTTTCCAAGTTCCTCTGATAATGCCAGATTCCTCTGTCCCCCAGTTTTCCTCTTTATCTCAGTGACAAAGCAGGATGACCCATTGATCAGGGCGCTCACTTGGGGTTTGAGAAAGCCCAAGTTGGTTTCACTGTGCCAGATCATTCCTGTGTGAGTCTCACCAGGCTGTGTTCAGGGGGCAGAGGGATGCTCAGCCTTTGTTTGGAACCTGAGGATTGACCACCTTGCTTCGATGCCAGCATCTGCCTGGCATTTGGGGGCATTTTTTGTTGTGTTTAAATACTTTCGACTCTACCTTGGCTTCCTTTCTGCCAGGCAGCAGTGAGAGCCCTCCCCGGGGGAGCGCATGTTGAAGCACCCCTGTCTTGTTCACTCCTTCATCCTCCAACGCTCTGGAGCTAGATGGATCTAAAAACACACACCTTTCCATGGTTCTTGTGCTTGCCTCATACAAGTCTGTTTTCTATTACAAGATGTTAACTCATAGTTTTTATATGTATTAAACTTTGATGGGGGAAAAAAGAAGGAACAGGAGTGGATACTGTCTTCGCAGCATTGTGAGTTTAAGCGCAAAAAAACAAGCCCGAGAAGTTAAACTGAATTATTTTCAGTGATAGCTAGATACAAAGTGTCCTTTCAGGTCTAGTTTAGCAGCCTGTTGCTGTTTCCTGTAATCAGTTTTTTCTAAGTGACATCGCTTCTGCAGAGTGTGAAGAAAAGTGTAAGCGGAAGTTCTGAGGCTGTGCAGGTAATTACAAACTGTAAATTACAATGCTGGGTAATTTGGGCTCGTTGTAATGCCACTCCCATGCTGTCACCTGTCTGTGTGCCCAGCCTGCCTGGCCCTTGTCCTCCCCCACCCCTTTCATCTTCCTCTGTCATGCGGCCGTGGCCTTTATGGTGGGAAATTTCATGACCCCCTAATCTTGAAGTGTGCCAAGTGCCAAGTCAGGAACTGAGATAGGTGTGTGGTTGCTGTTGCCATTCTTTGGAGAACTGTTTATTTATTTATTTCTTGTATGGGAAGCCTTACAACCTTTTTATCTCCTTACAATGTTATTGCTGCCAAACCCCTTGACCATTCAGCAATTAGAACACAATCCTCCGAGCAGCATGTTATTGGAAATCTTTAATTGCCTCTGTGCCGTTGTAAAGCACTGTAGCCTTGTGAGTATTTTACCATTGTGCTGAGAGTCAATGATATTTAAGAGCTGAGGAGGAGATTCTTGGAAACGGCTGTAAAAAGAGTGAAGATCAGCAGAGTGATTCCAGTTACCACTGTCAGCTCTAACTGAAGTCGCCTTACAACCTGAGGGTCGCTCTGGTTGGAGGTGCTTGAAATACAGAAAGCAGTTGATTAGCCCTTCATCTCTTGTGGAGGCTGGTAGGATCAGGGCAGACTGCAGCAGTTGTTTCTCCATTTAAGTGTGCATTGTGTGCTCAGGGTTTGTATGGCTGCAAAAGAGACTCCTACTCCATCAGGGATGTGATGGGAATGTGCAGGCAGGGGAACCTGACCCCTTACCCTTCCTGCCCACCCCTCCACACAGCTGAGCTCACCCTGCACAGTGGATGGGCTTCCTGTTGACAGAGTAGAGTCGTCGGGGGTTTCTCATCTTTTTTATTTCTTTGCTGCCTGTGATGAAACAAATGCAATGCTCAAGTGGCCTCTTACTACCCACTGATTACTAAAATCTATTCAAATAGGTTGTGGTGTTTGGGTAGAAGTAGTATGGTCTGTGGAGAGTTGATCATTAACTAAGCCAGGGCTGTATTGTTCATAACTACTTTTCCTGTTTGGCTTTTCCTTTTATTCCCTTGGAAGCTGTGGATATTTGCCTCACCGATCCTTCCTGGTAAGGGCTGGAAGAGAGACAGAGATGGTTATCAGACATCAAATCAAAACCTGAGCCACAAACCAGTGCTTCAAGGACAAACCCCCCACGTCACCACCCTTTTTAAGCAATATGTTTTAGTTAGGAAGCCCACGCTGCTGGGCTGCCAAATTAATGTTTTAAAAGGCTTTAAATGGTAGAGTTGACTCTGAGATTGTGTTGTCTTGAAACATCTGCAGATGTTCCTGTCTCTGGAAATGCTTGGGATTTTTCTAAAGACCACAGAGCAGAAGGACCCCAGAGAGATTATCAGCAGAAAAAAGACCTTTTGGAGCCAGTTAATAGCTGGCTGGGATTTTTTTGCAGGACTCCACGTCCTTGCACCTTTATCACAGAGCCCCTGGTTAAAATATTGCTTCATTGTTTTTCAAACTTCAGGGTAACTTTCTTGACAGTTGCTTCTGACTAGTGTTTGTGAGGTCAGAGAAAAGTTCAGAATTCTGCATCCTGTTCTGCAGTAGGCTCTGAAGAGCTGCTGTCTTCCCTGCATTGGTCAGACAAACAGCATTTAAATTATCAGCCCTTATGGGCTTAAAACTAGTTCAGCAAATATTTTTCTCCAGTGTAATGGAGGTAATGTGTACAGAGCAAATCTGCAACTTGAGTTTCCAGCCATGGTGTTTCATAGCAGCTGGTTGGATACTCAGATTTTCACAAACACATGGAGCAAAACTCACTCCTGTCCTTAATAGTGAACACTTGTGCTTTGGCTGAAGTATTCCAAAGCCACTCTTTTGTTTTCCATGTGCAGTTTGGCCAGAGCTTGAATCCAGCAGCTTGGGAAGGAGCTGGAGACTGGCAGTAGCTGTTCTGCAGCCACCTATTGCTGGGTTGTGTGGGATTAACTGAATGTTTTGTGACAGACAGAAGCTTTCTGGTTCAAGGACATCAGCCTGGGGATGAGGGAGGGTGGGGAGAAGAAAAGGCTGTAGAGGTACATGATAAACTTAACACAAGCCCCAGAGTTTGTGAAGGCTGGGGATGTTACAGGAGTCCAACCTGGGAAATCTGTAGGGTTGGCATTTCTTGGCACTGACGGCTTTATAAATTTGGGCACTTTTAGATATATTAAGGCTACAGGCTCCTTGTTCAGTGCATATTCCTATTTATCCAGTACTTATCTGCCCCTCATCAACATTGTCTTCAGCCCTTTGGGCTCTCTGGTTTACTTGCAATAAGCCATTTAAGCAGAATGCTTTTCCTCAAAACACCTTTGTTACAAGTAGGCTAAATCCAGACTGCTGAACCAGAAATGATTTAGTCCTTTCTTTTAAACAAATGATCTTTGTCACTTATTAGTGAACTCCTCCATTTATTCACACACTTCTCACAATGGTTTAATGAGCTCCATGCTGTCTCACTGGCCAGGGCTGGCTCCTGCCCTGGGTCTCCTGTGGAACTCCACAGGTCGAGGTCTGGGTTAAACTTCCAGCTTTTCCCTGGAAAAGCACAATGGTTTAATGAGCTCCATGCTGTCTCACTGGCCAGGGCTGGCTCCTGCCCTGGGTCTCCTGTGGAACTCCACAGGTCGAGGTCTGGGTTAAACTTCCAGCTTTTCCCTGGAAAAGCACAATGGTTTAATGAGCTCCATGCTGTCTCACTGGCCAGGGCTGGCTCCTGCCCTGGGTCTCCTGTGGAACTCCACAGGTCGAGGTCTGGGTTAAACTTCCAGCTTTTCCCTGGAAAAGCACAATGGTTTAATGAGCTCCATGCTGTCTCACTGGCCAGGGCTGGCTCCTGCCCTGGGTCTCCTGTGGAACTCCACAGGTCGAGGTCTGGGTTAAACTTCCAGCTTTTCCCTGGAAAAGCACAGGTCTGTGACATCTGACTGTTGCAGTGTGGCTTTAGTGGAGGCACCAAGGTGGATCGGAGTAAGTTCATCCCAAGGTCCAGAGCTGTCTTGAGGTGCCCAGGGTGGATTGGGACCCCTGTTCAGTTGAGCTTGGGATTGTCTGTACTGTGGTGTTACCATGTATAATGTGCTGGATCTCCTCGCTCCCTGTGATTTGTTTGCCAGCATGAAGAGAATAAATTTGCTTCTCTGAGCCTCTTGTTGCCCTGCAGCCTCTTTTCTTACAGTATCCCAATGGGATGCTTTGGAGTGGGCTGTTGGCTGTGTCTTGGCTCAGTCACCTCTAGCTGACTGACAGGCATGGGCAGCCCTGTTCTGGGTGTACTGCTGATGTTTTGTGGGACTCCAAGTGGCAGGTGGGACTGAGGCAGGGTCATTTTGATTAGCAAGTGATAAAGTTACCTTGTTCAGGTTATAATGTAAAGGGGAATCTCGTTTGCAGAAAGGTGTAAAAAGCTATCAGCTATTAGTCTTACCTTTGTCCCCCTGTCAGTCTCCTGCTTGCTTTCTGCAACTCAATGCTGAATTAAAATGAAATCAGATTATGGGAGGAGTTTTATTGGGGCTTTTTTGTTTGTTTAATTTGTTTGGGTTTTTCAAGGACTCATTGCATGGTGGTGTGTGAAGAGCTTGTCACTGGCTTTGTTGTTGTTATTGTTAGGGCTGGTTTGTTGTTTGTTTGTTTTTTTTTTTTCCTTTATTTGCTTTGTAAAAGAGATGGAGAAATCAAAATACAAATGCAAAGTGGAACAGCCACATTCCTCTGTGCCGCAAAGACCGAAAGCCAGTTAGTCTAAATAAAAGCAAACAGTTTGTCAGCACCATTTCTAGCCCTCCTGTTGGTTTGCCAGGATGAGAAAACTGCAAGAAAGCTAAAGAGGAATATCCATGTGCCTCGATAACAACTGAGAGTGGCACGAACATCCACCCCAGAGGAGGTGATGCTGTGTGCAGTGTGTGTGAACAGGACTGATGTGTGCCAGGGTGTCTGAGCCAGCCCAGGAGCCACATTTCAGAGAGCAGGGTCAGGAGATGGGCCAGGACATCGCTCAGATTCCCAGCACAGTCTCAGCAAAACCTTGACACTGCTGTAATCTGCCTGACTCTTTTGTCCTTACTTCCTTCAAGTACATCATGAAACGTTCTATGAGAGGCTCTCTAGCTTGAAATTAAGCAAATATCTATTCTGGAGCCTTTTAAAAAGCTGTTTAAGAGCCTTTTCCCTAAAGTACACTGTGTTCTTGTTAGAGACTTCGCTGGGTCTGTGGCACATAGCAGTGTTTAGTATTCTGATGGTCTTTCTACTTAAATGTGTGGTTTTTAAAGGGGTTTCTATGCTTTTAGGAAATACGAAGACCTGAGTTAACCACAGAAAACTGGCTGCCAAACTGCTTAAAGTGCTAATTCTGCTGAAATTTAGCACCTGATTTTTGCAGGGATAAACACATCTGGAATCTCTACTCTTCTGAGTTCAAACTCCTGTAAAATAAAACTTTATTTAATGTGTTTCCAGTCTGAATCTTAGTCAGCAAAACTTTGCAAGGTTTTTATGTTGAGTTTAAAAACTCCTTTATATGCATTTTGAAGTAAAGCATTGACATCCCCTTTAATTGAAAAATCGCATGAAGGTGCTAAAAGAGTCGGTTAATTTGCAGCTGTGCTGAGAAATCACAAATGCAAAACTGCAGGGCGATGCTTCAGAATGAAGCACGTTACTGTTTTTCCTTTAATTTACTTCTTTTGTTGAGCAGATACCATGAAGATAGGGTGGTTCACAGTACTGCTGCCCTGCTTCTGTTTAAAGTAGTTGTATAAAAACATTTCAATTCTTAGGAACATTTTGAAGAAGTCTTCTTGTATCCTGTTTAGAAATCTCCCAGTTCCTTCTGCTTCTTAGGGTGCCCTTCGTTTCAGCTTTTATTTAAGTTGGGAGATGCTGTGCTGGTGTTAGACATCCCACAGTCTGTCAGCTTCTGTTTAAAGTGGTGTATGGTGAGTGATTAATGGAAATTATTTCGGGAATAAAGGACTCCTGGTAAGCTGATCCCTATTCAGAGCACCAAAAGAAAAAGCAGAGTCACAAGGGATGTTGTCTCCAGGAAGAACTTGTAACATCCGTGGGGGGAAGAGTTGGATTGGAAAGTGGTGCTGAGCTTGCATTTTGAAATGGATCATAATTATATCTCATGGTCTGATTTGGAGAGCTTTTCCTGATGGCTCCGGAGGCTGATTGTCACTTACACCAGCAGGATGTTGGAGGGTTGTTTGTGGCTGCTTGTCAGGGTAGGTGTGCCGTGCTGGGGGTGCGTGCTCTGAGCTCCTGGGGACAGACAGCCTTGTCTCTACAGGCTGTTACCCCATTCCCTCAGGGCTGGGTCACTTAACCCAAAGTGAAGCTGTGTTTCCTCTTTGGTTTGCAGCTTTGAATAAAATCTGAAGTTTGTATTGACCTTGCTTTGTGCAAAGAATTGTTCTTCTAAGTGTTGCCCTGCATTGAAGGCACAGAATCCATTGAACTATTCCAACTGTAAATTGTTTCTGATCCTTTGTCTTTGATGATTAAAATTTCAAGTTATTAGTTGCAGCCACATTTAAGTTTGTATTCCCTTAATTGTAGCTTCACTATTCCCTAAAATAAAGTCCCTGGTGTATTTGCAAGGGGAGCAGATCAATGGCCCGATTACAGGCTGTATCAGCACAACAGGTAAAGCTCCCTGTGATTTCCAGTTTCAAATCAAAACCTATTGAAAGAAACCTGGCACGTGGCAGTTCTCTGTGAAACAGCCCACAAACCATCTCACATCACTGGCTACTGCTGACTGTCCTTTTTGCTAATCTAAAGGGACAGTCGTTCCTAAACCGATTTTATGTTCCTGCTGGAAACTGTCATTGAGGGATCAAATACATGGGGAGGATACATTAAGAATGAGAGAAAATTGAAAGTGCTGAGTGCTGCAGAAGTTAAAATACTGAACAAATAACTTCCTTCTATATTTTTATGAGTCAAATCCAACAGCCTCTTGATGATTTTTGATGCTTTTGGTAAACAAGCATCTGCTTCTTCTTAGCAAGAGGAAAAGGCTTATTATTCAGCATTGATTTCTTTGTGTAGAGACAGAGTGGTCCTTGTTTTGGTGCTCTATTTACAGGGGTCTGTTAATGTATTTACTGAGGGCAGCCAACAAGGCTGTGATCAGAGCCAGGCAGCTTCCCCAGCGTAATTCCTCCATCCCATGCCCTGGTTGGGGTGGTTGCAGAGCCGAGAGTCCTGGCACAGTTCCCCTTCTCAAGGCAGCAGGAGCTCTGCTCCCTGGCTGACCACAGCCATGCTCAGTGCTGGCCACATCCACTGAGACCAGAAAAAGATGGAGCAGCATCCTCCTTGACCAGTCACATCCTGGCCTGTGCCTGGGGCAGCTGTGGCTGCTGGGGAGGGAGTGGGGGACACAGGGTGCCCTGCCTTGAGCTTGTGCTGGAGACTTGTCAGCTCCTGGTCACACCCATCTTGGGGAGACAGCCAGTGCTGGCCATGGTTCAGGCAAGTCAGTGATCTCCTTCCATCTGTAAAGTGCTGGACATACTTTGGCTAAATATAGGGGAGCCTGGACTTGGCTGTGGCAGGGAGGGACAGTATGTTGACCTCAGTGTGTCTCCTGTGACTTGTGTTACAGTCGTATTTAAAGCAGATGGGTCCTTCCTGCGGGACACTGCCAGTCAGGCCAAACTTGGTCAGGTCTGTGACAGTGACATGCAGGGAGATTGGCATAAAAATTTGTTACAAAATATCCTGTCTTAAACGCATTTAAACGTATGGGGAGAAACCTGGTTGTTAATCAACTGCTTTGAGGGTATGTCAGCTGTCATTTAAGGTTTAAAAAGAAATGTGCTGGGTATGAAGGCAGTGCTTTCAAACTCTGGTGGCAGAGGAGATTACTGTGTGGTTTAAAGATAATCAACGTGGACTGTGTTAATTAGGAGTGAAAAAAGATAAGTATGTGTCAATCAGAAGGGCGTTCTTCCTGAGGATTAACTAATCAAAAAGCTGGTGCTTACTTTTCTCTGTTCCTTGATGCAATAGATTCTCCTTAGGAAGTTTTCTCATGTTGATTAAGTGTTTCTAAGAACACATTTGTGAAAGCATTGTATTGGTACCAGAGCAGCTGGCTCACTTTGGGCAGGCTGAGCTGGTAGGAGCACGGCACGTGGTGGTAAAACACTGTGGAGTGTTCTCCTGGGTATTGCTGTCCTGCTCCGTGAACCCAGTGGTATGCATTTAAAATGCCCAAGGATGTTTAAACAGTATATGGCACAAGAAAAATGTCGTGTAGAGCTTTCATCTGGGAATGTCTTGACTTGGAGACCTGGAAGCCTTTGGGGACTATCATGTAAAACAAATTCCTTTCATGGTCTCGCTTCCGGTCTGGGTCTCTTTCTTTAAAAAGTGCAGAGAATCAAATTTCTTCTGTAAACACCAAGTGCCCGGATTTCTTAATCAGCATCCTAATTGTGTTAGCCACCCCCTTTCTAGTCCCTGAACTGCCGTGCTCGGACTGCAGGAAGAACGATTTTGTGCATATCTTCAGTCTCAAATTCCAGAGACATCAGAGCTTTGTTTGCACAACTTGTTTTGCTGTTGCTTTTTGGAATCTTCCTCTTTCTCTCTGGGTGGATTCTCTGAAGCCACCTCGGAGGCTGAACAAGGGCCACCAACACGTGCTTTGCGGTGACTCCCTCAGCGTCAGGAGACAAGCATAAAAGCTTCTTGCTATTCATGCTGTGTGGAAAATGGGTCCTTTTCAGTCTGTGATAACTTAAATGTCTCTGCTTACCTCCCTTCTTCACTGCCATGGTGATCCTACAGCCTGTGCCCAGGTTTGTATTCCTTGAAATAAATCATTACCTGATTATCTGGCATCAGCGGGGTGTCCCCCTAGCCTGTGCTGCTTCTCAGCAGTGACAGTACCCTCAACTCAACTCGGCACTTCTCCCTCTCCCCAGCCTCAGCACCAGGACATTGCCTCCCTGCCAAGGCTGCCGAGTGCTGGCAGAAGCGATGGGGACGGGCTGGGCGGGGAGGTGACACAGGGAGGGCTGTGTGAGAGCTACTGTAGGAGCACGCGCTCAGCAGCAGCCCAGTGAAACCCAATCTGGAGCTGCCAGCAGCAGGCTGGGCACAGGGCTGGGTGGTGAGGAGGCAGCTGGTGCCCGTGCCAGGCCTCTGCCTGCCTTGCCTGTGCTTTAGGGGTTCGCTGAGCTGGTTCATCCGTAGGCCAGGAGTATGCGTGGGGAACAAGAAACCCACACGGACTTTCACTTCCACCAGACACCGTAAAATGTTGTCCAGCTTAAAACAAAACCCGGTCTGCTTTCCTTTGCTTGTAAGGAATAAATCC
Organism: Notiomystis cincta; assembly: GCA_013398075.1. Classification (NCBI taxonomy): domain Eukaryota; kingdom Metazoa; phylum Chordata; class Aves; order Passeriformes; family Notiomystidae; genus Notiomystis; species Notiomystis cincta. The sequence continues at coordinate 140,703 of VZRX01003038.1, forward strand.
CAGCCCTGCCTGTGAGGGAATACATTGGATATGAGTGTGAAACTCAGCCCTGCAGAGCGAGGCTGGGGGCATCAGGAGGCAGAGGAATGCTGCAGGTGGTCGGGGTTGTCTCGGCACAGTGCAGCCCCATCGCAGCTGCGTGGGCTGAAAACTCGGGCTGCAAACAGCAGCTGTTGTTGCTCCCTTCGCCGGCAGCGAGGCAGGGACGAGTTTCTGGCAGGGATAAGTTTCTCAGCTCAGAGCTTGTCTTCTGTGCCATCTCCAAAGGATGCCACTGCTCTCTCCAGCATACCCAAGCTGCCCGAGCTCTGACTGAAGTTGGCAAATTGGTATCTGGAGCTCAGTTCAAATGATCTGGTGACAAAGGAGCTCTGATGGCATGACATGGTTGGCTCCAGCAGTGGGTGTGACTTGCAGACTGGTAACTCACTGGAGTGTTGAGTGAGTATCAAAGCTCAAGGCAGCTTGGTGGGATGACCTTAGGCTGGTTTGATCCTGTCTCTGAAACTTGTGTCTGAGTGTGCTTGTTTCCTGCACCTGAAGTGATTGTTCTTCACTTGCACACACAGCCATAGTCATCAGGGTTTCCTTTGGCAAATTGTACCCTCTCTTAATTCAGCAGAAATTCTCTCCTTGCTTGGAGCAAAGAAAAGGAATTACTCCTTTGGAATTCAGATTCTTATCCATCTACCCTCACCTTTCACTATCTTCTGGCAAACTGAGTTTTTCCTTTTGTCTTAGTTTGGCTTCAGAAGTTGTCCATATTGGAGCCCAAAGTAAGGGAAAAGGTGACTTGGTGCTGGTGAGAAGGGATCAGTAGGTAAGTTCGTGTGGATGAGTAACAGTTGGCATTGCAGATCTTTCTGTGATGATGCCTGTCTGTATCATGGAAGCTGAGTTTTCTCTCTAGGGAGCCCCACCTTGGAGCAGAGGAAGTGCCTGCAGACAGTTCCTTTTTTAAAAAAAAGAAAAAGGCACAAATGCAGATGTTGCTAAAAAAGCAGTTTGCGTCAAACCTCTGAGCCCAAGTGGGTTCCCACGCTTGGTTTGTTTTTCTCCTTGGGCTGTTTCTTAAGTTGCAAAAGTGCTGAGTGGTGAGAGATGGCCTTTGGTGGAGAACCTCTTCCCTCTTCTCTCCCTGCCCTCGGTGGTGTCACCTCTGCTGACAGTGTGACTGACCCCTTTTCAGTAAGTTGTGGCCCTTGTTTTGCTCGGCACTGAGTTTGTTTCTGTTTTGGGTATCAGAGAAGCCTGCACTTGCCCATGTTTGCTTCCAGCTGACCCTGTTAATACAAATGTCAGTGCAGGGAAATCCTGAGTTATCCTTGCCTTTTCTTTTTCCCTGTAGGGTTTTGGTGGGTTTTCTCTATTAGTACCAGGTATTGTGCTTTACACAGCCCTGAGATCTGGCCTCTGTGGGAAGAGAATTGAGCACCTTTATCCTTTACCTAGGAGCAAAAGTTTAAACTGGAAGCCAAACATTGCTTCCCTCTATTTATTTCAGTAATAGTGTAGGCAGTTATTAAACCAGGTGCTTCAAAAAGTAAACAAGGGAAGTAAGGATGTTGTTTATTGAAAAACAAACTACAGTGAAGGTGAAAGAGACACTTCCCTGGGGAGGGATGCTGGAGGAATGCAATGCTTTTATCTGGTGTTTCATGGAGAAGGGCCCCGGGCTGCCAGGCTGCACATAATCCAGCTGTGCAGCCAGCTGCTGCTGCGCCCTTGGCTGTGGGACTGGTGCTTTATTAACCAGGACTTCTCTTGTGGGCAGGTGAAAGGGGTGGGAGGCTGGCAGCGAGAGCTGCTCCTGGAACAGGTGTGATGCCAGGCCCCGGGCCTGCCTGCGGAGAAAGGGAAACAGCCAGTTTGGGAAGGGGAGCAGGAAGAGGGAGGGAAGTTGCTTGAGGTGCTGAAAAAACCAGCAGGCTGCTGTGCCTGCCCTCCTGTAACTTCTCCCATGCCAGGCCCAGCGAGCTGTGGGGGAATTGCTGCTCTTGCAGGGAGAGTCCTGGCAGCTCCAGAATTCGTTCACATGTCCCTGGCTGCCCTCTCTCCCTCCTTCCACGCCTCGGGAATGAGCTAAGTATTGACACCTGCTGTGCCACTCCTGCCAGCCTTGGAGTTTTGGTCTTTTACTTGGGTTTGAGTTTTGCAGCCGCTGGATTAAGGGAGGATGATAGAGCTGAGCTGGCAGCTGAGATGTGCAAGGCAGCATTGGCTGCTCATGTTAGAGCAAAATCTTGGGGGACTCTTGAGGGGCTGCACAGTTCTCTTGTCATGGGAGCTGCAGCTGGAGCCAGGCTTGACATTGAAATCTCATTGTAGCTTCTCAGCTCTGTTAGGAGCTTCAGAGCTCTTTCCTGCACTGCTCTGGTTAATAAATATCCTCTAAAAGAAACTGTATTTCTGTAAATCATACACGTAGTGGACTTCCATTCAAATGTGAAGTACCTTGAAATTTTCATTTCCCCTACTACCACTTTTCAATCTCCCATTTCATCTAAGGATAAGGGTGAACAGGGTGGATGTGACCATATGCAGTGCCCATGTGCCCTGGGCATGGCTGCAAGGAGGTGACAGCAGCCAAGGTTTTGGTCCTTGCCACACTGCCCTGTTCCTGTGCGTTGTGTGGGAGGATGTGGATGGAAGGACTTCTCCTGCCGAGCCTGTCAGGGAACGGTGCCAACTCTCTGGTTGTGCTACTTGGCAAGTGCCCGACCGAGGGCTGGGCTGGACAGGACAGAGCCTGCTGTAAAGGAGCTGCTTCGATGAGTAAGGAGAGCTGACTTTTGGAAAGTCGTCCTCAGGCTCGCAGTAACTTAATTAAGTGTTTATTAGGATAAAACATTGCCAGCAGCTGTTCAGGTGCCTCCTTGCCTTATTCCTAAAAAGGTTTTCTCTCCTTTCATTGTGAAGCAGTTTCAAAAGAAAACTACTTTCTTAAGGTTTCTTTTTTCTTTTACACTAAGGACTGAGAATTTCTCATTGAAGCTGGTAGGTGGTGTAGATTCACCTGTGTCTTGGCTGCGAGGCACAAGGCATCATCCAGAGGGTCCTGACAATGCATCCAGTGAGTTATGTTATCACATCTCCTAGGCACAGTCCCTAAACCAGTAACACTTTCTATTTTGTGTCCTCCAACCAGTATATTTGATGTTTGTGCTTGCAGCTTATGAACGGAGCCGTGCAGTGTAACATCTGGAAAGGCATTTATTATTTGTTTGCCATCTGTAAGTACTGTGTGGATCTCATTTTGTAGCATAAAGAGAATTTAGTTTGGACTATGCAGCGATTTCCTTGTGCAGGAGGAGCTCAGCCCTGGGCAGCACGTCAGGGAGCACAGGAATCGCTTCTGTTTCCTGCTGTTACTGCTGGTTAGAAACAGAGTCTTCTGAGGGCAGTGTCTGTGCTTTTTGTGCACAAGGCTTTAAATAGTTCTGATGTGACTTGTACAATTTCTACAAAATCTTTTCTGCCTGGGAGAAAAATTGGTACAAGTAGTGATTTCCGTAGGAGTTGCTTAAGTTTTCTGCTTGCATTGGTTCTCTTCCCAGTGAACAGGGAACTACAAATAGCACATCACTGGGGGCCTTGAGGTTGCTGCTTCACTGCAGAGGTGAACATGGAACATCCCCCCCAGCTGTAGTGCTGAGAATTGTGAAGTCTTTCATAGGTATGTCCTGAGTAAGTCTTCTCCTGAAGAAACCTGCTGTGCAGTACAGAGGACTGATGACAAGCCTGGGGTGCTGATAAAACACAACTCAGCTTTGTTACCTTTGCCAAGTTGGCTCTTTGTCTTCTGCTGTCCTGGACTCAACTTCTCCCCCTAACCACGTTGAGTGTCTTTTTAACACCAGTCTGTTCCAGGAGAGTGTTTCAAAGAGCTCTGAAGCTCCCATAGGCTCTGGCAAGCCAGATTTTGTGAAGTATTTCAAAGCCCACGTTATGCTTGGGAGCCATCGAGCTGTCAGCAGGGTGAAATCAGGAGTGGATGGCAGCACTTGTTTTGAGCCCTAATTGCCCTTTTCGCAGACATCTTTTCTACCTTTTGTGGTTTTGAAGTGTCTCAGACTGGGGCCTGCTGTAAGTGTCCCACACGAGAAATCCTTTCTCCTTAAATATCAGGGGCAGTATCCAAAGGTGATCCTGCCCAGAAATACGGTGATTTAGGTGAAGATTGTGGCAGGGACTGTCCAAGCAGGACAAACCCAAATGGAGGAGCCATCTGAGTGTGGCATAGAGGATGTCAGGCCAGTGATTGCTTTTTTGGCCCTGTAGTGCATCACAGGCACCAAAATCAGCATCTGCTGACTTTAGGATTAGAGCTGCTTGGACTTTCCTATAAATTTGTTGCCTTTCCTCCCAACATTTTCTTTTCTGCTTCAATCTGAGAGCAAGGGCTTTGTTGTGTGTGTGCATTACAGGTTTCTTTTCTGGATACTGATGCATCTGGGGTTAGAATTCAGGGCAGGTGATGCCAAGGATGCCAGTAGAGTGCCTTGGCTGCACAGTGAGTGTCCCCACAGCTGGATTTGGCACAAGACTCTGCTCTCCATGGATTTGCTGTTCTCCCAGCAGTGCTGATGGCCATCTCCTGCCCTTGCTCCTGCCCTTTGGGAGGTGCTGCCCTCCCTGCCTGACCTCCTTGTTCCACAAGAATGATCTGCTCTGCCACATTCTTCAGCTGTTCCAGCCCTTTGTATGGGAAATTACTTTCCCTAGTCCTACCAAGTTACACTTAAAGCCTGTGGTTAATGGCCCAAAACAAGGCTCCCCTGGCCTTAGGAGAGAAGGTGGCCTCCTGGAAGGATGCACCTGATGGGAATCTCTTTAGTTCTGCTGCTCTTTCCTTTCCAGGCTGGTGGCTGAGAGCTGGTGATAAGGGAAAGTGGTGGAATTGAGAAGATTTTTAACCTCCTGGCCCTCTTCGCTGCATGCTGCATTATCCACTAAAAATAGTTGCTAATTCCACCTTCTAGGGGAACCTCAGGCACAGGCTAAAGAATTGCTAATATTAGTGGTTGGTTTTGCTGATAAAATTAACTGTGTGAAAGCTGTCTGTGAGTGCTGAATTCTTTATCCTCCTCTGCAGCCTAATGTCTTTCAACAATTTTCTTCTGTGATGAGATTATAATGGGAGGAGGAGAATTTATTTTTATCATTAATAATACTATTGCTATTTTTTTAAGTGTCCTTAAGATAACTCAGTGTTTCTCTAGTTCAGTCTGTAAGAAACTGTGTAGCTTGAGAACTTTCAGAGAATTTGTTTGTCAACAAAAGCTAGAAAGACTCCATCAAATTTTTTGACGTGTGAATGGCCTGAGGAAATGTTCAGTTCACCCAATGAATTTATTATTTTTTGGTTTTAACTTTAGTGTAAGTAGAGACCTCTGATCTATTTTAATTTAGGATGAGTGGTTTTCTCCTTTTCAAAATTCTGGTTTTGTTGAAACATCCAGAGCACGTTTGACATCTGGTTCAATTTTAGGAAAAAAGTTCTGGGAGAAACTTTGTCACTCAGGAGTGCTGAGTATATGACAGCACAGTCTAAACATTGGGATGTGCTGCAGCCTTGAGAAAAGCTTTTCTGACTCTGTGCATCTGCTTTTCGGGAGCTTAGAGAACTTCATTTTTTTTATATCCCTGGCAGCAAAATGGAGAAGTGCCCAGAAATGTGCTTGAGCTTAGGGGGAAATCCAACTTTAACGCAAGCTTTTGTAATTCTTGTACTTACAAAAATGTAGTCGGAAAAGCCTTTGCTAAAACAGTCAGCCCCAAATAATGAGAATATATGGCAGGGCTTTTTACTCTATTAATTTCCCAGTCCTCATCCCTTAGAGGAAGGGAATAACCAACTAGGTTTGATATTTGTTTAAGTGGAGAAAAGAATAAAAAGTTCCTAGGCTCTCGCTCAGTCAAAGGACAAGCCAACATCTTTTTCAAAGCATGGAGCTGCTGGGATGCACATTGCCAGGGACTCTCCCATCCTGTCTTATCATATTCATCAACCATCCTGTTGACTAGAGAATTGTTTCTGGCTTTCTTCAAAGCCTCTAGGACTGCCTTATCAATTCTGAGAAAAGCAGGAACCCTCGACTATGCAACAGGGTGGCTGAATTGCAGAATCTGGAGTGTCTTGCTTTTTCCACGAACCACAGCATCTCCAAGAAAACAACTGGAAGATGTGCTTAAAATACCAGCTGTTCCTCAGTACTTGAGAATTCTTTATTGCCCCTTTTTACAAACTCCTCATGTGACTAGAAAGGGCAAAATCAAGGCACAAAGTGATGTCCAATTTCAACAGCATTACAGTTTCTTGCTTTTGTGATTTATAAGTCTTTGAGAGTTAATCATCATGCAACTCACAGAGAGTAGTTTTATGATTTCTTAATCTGTTGTGTACGCTAATTTTCTTTTGGCTAACTGCTGAAGGGAGACATTTGTTTCTGCAGGGCATCAGCTGTGTCTGAACCACAAAGCTCAGGGTTAACGGAGTCCGTAATTACCCAGATGCGTGGGCTTGTTCTCTTCATCACCATTTAGAAATGTGGATCTGTCATCTTGACTTTCAAATCAAAAATGTAGCCATAGGTTAATCCCCTCTGCCTGCTCAGGTTGCACCTCTGCAGGCAGAGTGGCACCAGCATGTGTTCTGCTTTTCAGTGTCTCTCGTGTTGTTCTCAGTTATGCTTTGAATGTTTGTAGTACTTACATGGGGGGGAAAGTTCTTTACCAACAGAACAATTTGGTCTAAATCACTTCCTTGCAAAAGAACAGAGCATGCATTCAATGCCTTGAACCTTTCTTGTTCATTGCTTTTTTCCTTTTTAAAGACAAGACAGTTTTCCTCACTCTCACTTTCTCTCCCCTTCAGCATCAGCGAAAGCTTCCTCACTGTGAAAGGTGCAGCTCTCTTCCTGCCACGAGGAAATGGGTCATCCACTCCCAGGATCAGTCACAGGCGCAACAAACATGCAGGTAAAGTGTGGTATTGATGGCTGGGGCTTGTCTGCTCCCTCTTATTTCAGAGTCCACCTTTCCTGAGCTCACTGTCACCTGATGACACACGTTTGTCTGGCCCATGTGTGTATTAAAGTCTGACCTGCCAGTCTCAATGCTGAAAAGAAGGAAAAGTTTCAGAACTCTCCTGTTCAAACAGGATCATCAAACAAACGAGTGACATCAGGGCAGCAATCATGACATGGTGGAGACTTGAGAGTAACTGCCCCCCAAAATACCATCCTGTCATTTTAGTATGAGAGAGGAAGGGCAGGATTGCCTTCAAAACCTTCATGCATTGCAGTGGCAAATCTGAGGTTGTGATGGGGGGTGAATAATGGTCCTTCCTAATCGGGAAATAACCGGTTAGGATGGAGGAAAGAGAGGAGGCTTACCAGACTCACCTCTGCAGGGGGGTGAGGAAACCTCTGAGCAAAGCCAGTGTGACTTCTCAGATGTGTGAGCAGAGTGAGTAATACGGAGTTGGTTATAATTCCGCCTCCTTTATCTGCTGGAAGTTTGACTTCTGTTTTTGCTTTGAAAATTGGCTCTGAATATTGTAACTCAAACATTGCAGGGTGTAGGGTATTTTTCATTGGCTATATGGTGCTTAATCACTGATGGTGTTTTACAGGGATGAGATAGCATGGGGATTTTCCCCTTCCATGAAGCAATTGCCAGGAAACAAAAATAAATTGAGACCTTCAGACTTTTGCAAATGGGACAGATATAGAAACAGACAGGAGTCAACATGCTTTGCCAGAAAGTGACCAAGAAAAACGTGATTTGGTTTGGTTCCAGGTATAGATCCCTTTGTACTTTGACACCATCAGACTGTCATCCACCTCTGCATCTATCATTACGTATGTGATGACTGGCCACCTCAAAATCTGTTTGCAAACATATTTATAGAAGAAGTTTAAGTCAGAAGGCATTTAATTATATACTTCCACTCAAACATAGCACAAGCGGTACCCAAATTGCTTTGGTGAGATGCATTAATTACCAGTTGTCAAAAGAAAATGTTCTGAAACTTAATTTAAAGCTAGCCTTCCTGGTCGAGAATGAAGTGAAATGTCCTTTAGTGTGAAAGTAGAGTCATCAGTCTTTAAAAAGTTTCTCTTGGCCTGTCTTGGGTTTTAATCTCTCTGAAGTCCATGGCTGAAGCCCTGGCACTGCTGTCTTGGCTTTGCCTCACTGAGGAGATCCACAGGGTGGTTTTCCTGCTGAACCTCTGCAAGGCAGCACAAACAGCTGCTGAGTCTCTCTCCTTGCCTCATCTACTTGCTCCAGCTGATTTGCATGAGGTCTGGAGACCTTGGTGGAAAATAATTGCTTGTCTAATCAGTCCAGAGCTCTTGGAAGCCAGATTGCCAAGGAAGCAAATCCGGTGTGTTGCAATTGCTTACACTGAGATGTTTGGTATTGCCGAGGCTGGCTTGCCTAAGGGGTGGGATTTTTGTTCTTAGAAGACTTACTTTATTCCTGTCCCTTCAGTTTACAGGGTGAGATTTAATGAGGCATCAGTACTTGTCCTTTCCACAGTTTTCTTGCCTGTCAAGCAATGGGAATGCTCTATGGTTTTTATTTTTTATGGTGCTCAGAGGTTTCACTGAAGAGAGTCCCATGTCTGAGTGTGCACCAGATTTCTGTGAATTTTTCTAGTATCAGCAGACCAAGACACCAGAGGATCAATGTGTCACCTTCCTGAGCAAAACATCTGTGCCACCAGAATTAAATCAGTGATGTGGAGAGCGTGGCTGGCACAGTGTGTGCAGCTGCCTCCTTTCTGGGACACTGATAATCCATGCTCAGCTTCCATCCCCATGTGTGCTGTGACTTATCTCTGGCACACAAAATTAGAAGGGAGTAGAGAGCGGACATAACTTTCCAGTATGGAATTGCTGCCTATGGATGCAATAGTATTTCAAGTGGCTCCAAGAGCATTTTCTAGGAAGGCAGACTGACCTTCCTGACCTGCCTTTTTAACTCATCAGAGGCGCTAGAATCTAGCATGAAGAGTGAATGGGTAACAGGAAATAATTAATGCTCTCACCTGTTTCATTAATCACACCTCCATCAATGGGAATCATTGGCAGATTGACTAGATATGGTACCAGCTGTCCATGTTCCTCTCCCTGGGCGGTCCTGTGCCACCTGGCAAACTTCTGTGGGATGGTGGGCTTGCTTTTCCACAACAAACAGGGCTGTAGGAGGCCAGAAAGGGATGTAACTTCCCTGGGGCTTTTGCCATCTCTGGAATATTGTGAATCACTTTTCAGATCCCACCCTCGCCCCTGCTTTGCACCTTGCCTGCCAGCTCAAGGAAACAAAAGCATCTGCTCAGCACAGGACAATGTGATAGGAAGCAGCAGCCCTGCCATGAATGCCAGCAAAGCCAGCTCTTCACAGGACAGGATGTGATATCTTTGTGCTGATTCTGGCATGTTAAAGCCTTTCCTTTGGTTTTTCTTAATCCAGGAAGTTTACAAAATGCCTTGTGTGTTTGGGGCTGAAAATGCTGTAAGTTGATTAAAGCTGGCCAAGGAAGCAATCCTTTACTTTGCAGCTCTGGAGATCCCAAGGCTGGCAGGGAAACAGGGGAGGAGTGTGGTAAACTTTCTGCGGATGAAGGATAATGGAGCTCCTTGACAGAGCCTTGCAGAAAGGGTTGTTGTAGAAACTTCCTCTCTTTAAGTATTGAGATAATTCAGTAGTCCTGGTGATTTTTTTGTAAACTCCAGAAACTTTGGCTCTTAAGATGGTCCCTGAATTACTGACAAGAATAAGAGGGAGCGGTTACATTTTGGAGAGGGAAAAAGATGAGGTGAAGCATCTTTCGTTTCAGACAAAGACATGTGGATGCTTCAGGAGTCAAATACTTGCCGAGCTCTTCCAGGCTGTGGGCAGGAGGTGCAGAGGGACCTTTGCTTGTTGACTGACAGTTCTCAGTGATTCCCACTGTGTTAGTGGCTGGAACTTGCTGGAACTGAGCAGTGCTGTCAAGATTTTGCACTGGTGTTGATGTGGGGAGATCCTGTCATGGCACTTCTGACAGGGCAAACATCTGATGGATGACTTGGCCTTCCTGAGTACCCTATCTCTATAAATAATTGCTATTTAGGGAGGCTTGTGCCAGCCACTCCCGTGCTGGGAACAATGTCCATGAGCAGGAAGCAGCTTCAGGTGCTTGTTGCCGGTGATACCTTGTGATTTCCCTGGCACTGCTGAGTGCCTCAGTTTTCCCACCCCCAGTTAAAAGTGCATTCCCAGAGAGAGCATTGACTCATTCTCCATATGCTGGAATGTGTTTCAAGGAGGAAGGAAGAGGAGAGCAGGGAATGCAGTGTCCTGTGTAAGCCACTACCATGCTAGGTTGTCTCTGTCCCATCCAGAGAGAGGCTGCACAGCCCTTCAGCCATGCTCTTCCACCAGCTATAAAAATCATTTGGAAACCAGGTACTCTCACTGGGCGGCCTTTTCTTTCTTTTCCTTCCCTTTTTTGGTATTTCTGGATGCTGCTCTGTGTCCAAGACTTCCTCATTTCTGAGAGCCTGTGGAATAACATGGATTCTAGCACCACTTGTGAATCAGAAAGGGAGGTCAGGGAGATTAATCAGCCTTCCTAGGAAAGGTTCTTGTAGCTGATCCTGCCGAGTATTTGCTCCCTGCAGTGTTGCCTAAACTCAGTTTCCTGGCTGTGGGGGAGTGGGAGAGGGTGGAAAAGTAAAGACTTCTCTTCTTGCTGATCTGTGCCACCCACCTGGCAGCCCTGCACTGTCCTTTCTGGGAATGCAGATTAATTTTCCATGTAATGATTGAGAAACCAGCCCCTTGCAGGAGGTGTTGCTGCTGGCTGGTACTCAGGAGGTGATGTTGGCTCTATACATGCCAGGAGTAGTGCTGAGAAGCCAGTGCAGCAGTGCTGACAGAAAAGCATCTCACTTGTCTTTGAAATGCTTGATGTTTTAGGAACCTGGGACACTTATTCTTCTTAATAATACTTAAAATCACAGTCATGCAGTAAATTTAATTTTTTTTTCTTTTTCTTCACCTTCACCAGGAAAGGTGTTTGCAAGTGTTTTCTAGGAAAAAACTATAGGTGTTTGATTTTTCAGGTGGCAATTCTTAGTTGCTTTTGGGTGGAGTTGGTACACAACCATAGGTGAGCATGTGCTGCTCTAAAGTGGGACTAAATCTCACTCCAAAGAGGGGATACTTCTGCCTGGGTAGTAGTTCTGCACATAAGCTGGTGTAAATAAATTGGTGGATTTCTGTTTTGGAGCATGTGGTAGAACGAGCTGTTGAACCACGAGGTGGGTCCATTTCTACCTAGGTTGACTTGTCCGTTAAAGGAACAAAAACACTGTTCATTTCTGTTTGAAAAGATAACAGCATTTAGCAGGAGAAATATAGTAACACACGAACAGGTGAGCACATGGAGCAAAGAGCAGAGCAGGTGACTAAGAGATGACAAAACTCTCATCTCTGAGTAGGTGGGAGTGACAGTGACGACACTCCTGGTGACGTGTCAGGCGGACGTTTGCTCTGGCTGGACAGCCAGGGGTTTGCATGTGATTTAAAACTATTTTTGTGCATTCACCTTGCCCTCTTGCCCACAGGGGATCTCCAGCAGCACCTGCAGGCCATGTTCATCCTGCTCCGCCCAGAAGACAACATCAGACTGGTAGGTTGGCTTTCTGCTTATCTTCCTGTGAACCAATGCAAAGGTTAAGCACCACTTGACAAATACACCTGTGTAACTCAGGGAAGCAGTGGTGTATGGGGGTGTGTATGTGTGTGTGTGTGTGTGTGTGTTGGAGTGGTTTCATCAGCAGGTCTGGGGAGTCCTTGCAACCACAGAGGTAGAAAAGCAGCTAGTTGTGAAAGGCCTGCTTTGGTTGTTCAGTGAGACAGATTGTATGGCCAGAAGGCTGTCTTTGAACCAAGTGCTCTCAAAACTTATTGTGACAATTGCCAGAGAGGATGGGTAAATTATCCTGGTGTCCTGTTTAAATTAAGGGTAGTGACTTGTGTCTGACCAGTGTGAGCACCTGCCCTTCTGTGAGAGTTCAGTTGTGCTCCTCACTCTGCTCTCCTGACCTGTGGCATCCCCAAAGGCCATGGCTGAACAGGAAGGAGCATGTAAGGATCCCCATGTAGCCATTCAACCTGCTCTGAACCTTGGCCTTCTGCTTTCCTGGGCTGTTTGCCTCCTGTAGTGATGTAATGAAAATGAGGCATTGCTGCTCATAGCGTTGATGCACAGTCCTGAAGAGCTCCAGAAGCCAAATGTGAGCAGTGAGGAATTTGCCTGGGACACGTTGAAGTGCTCTACAAGGCCAGGCATGACTGCAGTGTGTCTACACCTCTCATCACTCAGTAGCCTGAAGTTTCTTTCCTGTGTTTTCCTGGTGCATCTTAGCAACGTCTGCCCAAAGAAGAACTGCCAGCATCACAAGTGTTATTCTGGCACCTCTGGTTTGCTGAATCCTCCTGAGCTATGCTGGAGATGAACTGATTGTCTGAGTACAGCTAGGAAACGGCCAAGGTTATTACGGAATGCTTTAGTTTCCCAGATGACCACCAAAAATAATTTACCGTAAGCAAGCCAAAGGACCTACTCCCCTAAGCTTTGCCAGGCACACCTTGCTGTCACTAAAATTTCAGTGAAAGTGATGGGAATGGGGGTTCTCAGTGCCTTTCAGAATTTGAGCCAGGGTTAGAACATTGGAAGCTATTGAACAAGGCATTGTTCAGCAGTATCACTGGCTACATTGTGTGATTTGGGACAAATTAGCCTTAACAGCTGAATAAGGACTTTGTGGGCTGAGACATAAACCCTTTTGTCCAGAGCTACATTTGGAATGCTGAAATCTTGCATGAGGTTAAGTTCGATAGTCTACTTGAATTTAATTGATTCTTGACGAACGAAGGGTGTGCAGGGCTGCAATGGACTCTCTCATAAAACCACAGATACAAATGAGATTTGAAATATAAACAGTACTGAGAGAAATGCATTCTCTTCATTTTATTGGCTGCTGTCATTCAGAGGGCAGGCTTCACAGCTCAGGGAGCAGCAGAGGAATCTAATCCTCTAAAAATCTATACTTAAAATTTGGAACAACTCTTGTTTCTGTTGGAGCTATTGGCAGAGGTTTTTAGCCTTCTATGAGAGCAGGATTAGAGCCATGGTACCAATGTAAGATCAGTAGGAAGGAGGAAAAGGAGTTAATGCAAAGTGATTGAACATGCTCCTGTAGCTTAGCAGAGCTGGGAAGTTGAAAGTTGGACACACTTTTTTTGTTTTCAAATAAATTATCTCCATGAGAAATGTGTTCCTGTATGAAACACCTACTGTCGTGGAGCATGAAAGGTCAGTGTGAACTTCTCGGAATGTGCTGTTCATAAGGGCTGGTAAAATATCACATCATATTTCTGATGATACAAGAATGCAACAGAAGATAAAGTTGGCTTGTGTTCAGGTGAGCCTAAAACTTAAGAAGAATGTGGCTGGCCCTGAAAAGACTACAGGGGATGACTTGTTTTGACCAGACTACAAATAACCTTCCCAAATTGAGAAGAAAGCCAGCTCTGTGCAGATGAGCTGGTTGAGAAAGAACTTTCCATCTCATCACAGTCCCTGAAGCCAGGCCATCCTCCCTAGAGTGACTGGTGTTTCAAATATCTTCATTTAGAAGGCATCAGAGCACTTGGTGTGCTCCTGTTGGCAGGTGAGCATGTGAACTAGCACTTCATGGAAAGGTTAGAGATTAATTTGTGATTCGATAGGCATGATGGGGCTCTCATAGTAACTTCTGAAGTTGGCTAGTTTACAGTGTCAAATCTGCTGTTTTAATACTCCAGTAAATTTATCAAAACATGTAATTTGCCCCAGCCATGGTTCTTTACTTTGTGCTAAGGGTGTAAGTGTTGAACCCAGAGATCCACCCTAAGCCATGCCCTGTTTCTCTTAACTGGCCTCTGAAAATCCCACCCCAGTAGCGTGTAGCTGCGTGACCTTTGCTCGCTGTTTGTCTTGCCCTGCTCTAAAGGGTCTTGCATCAAGACTTCCTAGTACTGCTGGCCAAATTGGTTTAGCAAAGTAAGTTAGATTTTGTTAATCCTCTTGCTGCTGGACTGTCCTCAAGAGAAGCAGAACAGAAACTCCTGTGTGGAAGCCCCAGACATGGGGCAGCTGCATCTGTCTGCTCCCGTTTTAGGCAAGTCCGTGCTGCTTGCTGAGGTTTGGTTCCTAACGTAGATAATGACTTTAACCACCAAGACCTTGGTGATTACTTGCTCTTCTAGGTTGAAGAGCACCTTTCTGTTTTTCCCACAAGTGATTAGTTCTAGAAACAACCATTTTAGGGAGAATTCGCACCTTGAAGGACTGACCACTTTGATCCTCCGTGTTGCCAAAGGAATCCCAGTGACTCAAGAAGCAAGAAGGAAAATAAGGCTGGTCTTAGCATGACTTATCCTAAGGAGATGGGGTGGGGCACAGTCTCTGGCTGTACAGAGCACGGCTGTCTGCTGGCATCAGCGTTTGGGTAGTTTCTGTTGGTCTCTGGTCCCACTGGGCAAGTCTGTTGGTCTCTGGTCCCACTGGGCAAGTCTGGAAGACTCTGTCAACACCATCTCCTGCCTGCACTTGCTATTCCACCCCATCACCAGAGCTGCTGCTCCCTGCAATGCCACTGGGAAGCTTCCCCTGCTGCGCTCAACATTCCCTGCCACGGAGCACTCCACTGGGATGGCTAGCTCTGTTCAGGTGCCAGGCACTGGTCTAACCTTTGTTGTAGACTCCACCATGTCTTGTGGTCAAGATTTCGCAGCTGGTGGATAGGAGAGCTCTGAGGATATCAGAGGGGGCATCCTCTAAGCTGAGAGGTGCCGCTCTGACCTCAAGACCAAGTTGTGAACAACTAAAGGAGCATATTGGGAAAAGCAGCCTGCTCCTGAGACATCTCACACAATAGTTAATTTCTGAGCTTTTTTTAAGGATGACTGTTTAAACTGGGGTCTCTGGACCATGACCTCCTGTGAGGGCCACCAAGAGGTGTCTGTACAAGCAGTGGCTGCTGGTGTTTGAGGAATTTGGGTTTAGTTTGTGGAGGATGTCAAACACCACTTCAAACTTCAGCCACTGGGTTGCAAGGAATTCAGGAACCTGGGTCCCATTGCAGCAGGCAGGGATCTGTCCACAGCACAGTGCAAGGCTGGGCTGGGATGGCTCCTTCTCACCCATGTTTGCTCTCTGCAGGCCCTGCTCAAAGTTCAAGCAGCAGTTTAATATTGTGGTAAACACTGAGGCCAGACAGAGTCTTGGGGTTGGATTGGGCCATCCAAAGTTAAGGTTTAGTATACAGAATTAAGACACTTCCTTTCTAGGGATGTCCTAGTTTCTCTGGTTGGGATCCTGTGACTAAAATAGCTGCAAACAGCTTGGAACAGAGTCCAAAATGTGTTGCAAGTAAAGGCTGCCTGCTGCAAGTGTTGATAAGCAAAACTTCCAGTGCTGGGCTCACTTCCCCGGGCTCCTCATTAACCAGCAATCTGTCTGCAAGACTTCCTGGAGTCCCTTCAGTTCTCACTTCCTTATGGCTTCTGGAGGAACAGCTCACCTCAGTGCAGCCTTCCAGGAGCTTCAGCATTGCTCTGACATTCACAGTTGAAGTTCTACTGCTCTCTGAATGCTCTCAGTATTTGATTTAGGGGATTTTGGGCTGAACACCAGTCCTCCTAGAGTTCTTTGGGCACTGAGGTACAAGTGAACGTGGCAGGAGCAACGAGGCATGATGACTTTCACCTTTCCTGGGCAATCTGAATCCAGTGAAGGGTACAGCTTAGTCATAGGGATATCTTTTCCTGCCAGGCATAAGGTAGTACGGTTGCTTCTGCAGTGGGGAGGTTGCCAGAAGAATTCAAAGGGCCAGAATAAAACCACATATGAATTAGATCCTGATTGTCTGTCCAGCTGCCTGGGAAGCTGTTGGAAAGAGACTCACTGGAGCTGTTGTAGATCACAGTAGTTTAAAGGAAAGTTCTGGTTCTTGGGGCAAAGCCCTCTAAGGTCAAGGTTCAACACCCATCTGTCTCACTGGTGGTCCACAAAGCTCACTGGGCTGGGACCAGTCAGAAGGCTGTAGGTGGTTCAAAATCAGCCTTGGTGGGCTGCAGCCCACCAAGGGGGCCTGCAGCCAGGTGTGCAGAGTGCACCAGGAACATGCCAGCTGTTGAGGAGGGCACTGTGTGGCAGTAAAGTACTTCTTACCCAGCTGAGGAGCGTGAGACATCCGTACAAGTCCAGACTGCATCACTGCTTCCGCGCCTGTCACTCAGCATGAAAAGTGGCCTGTAAAAGTAATGATGAGTGCTTTGCTGACTGCACTGCTCATCTCTTCCCCTTCTTTTCTTCAGGCTGTAAGACTGGAAAGTACCTACCAGAACCGCACTAGATACATGGTGGTGGTGTCCACCAACGGCAGGCAAGACACAGAGGAGAGCATCGTCCTAGGAATGGATTTCTCTTCCAATGACAGGTACTCAGAGTGTCCAGGTGGGGAAGTCCTTGTGCTCACCCCCACATCAAGTTAAATGTAGAAATCACTGTCTGGTGTCCTGTGTTTTCTGGGGATAGGCTGCATCAGCTTTTCTAGCCCTACATTTTTCTTGAGATCCAGAATTGCCTTTTTATTTCTTGAAAGGAGCTGGTAAATGTGAAGGCAACAGTGCAGGTCAGCATTTCCCTCATTCCTCCAAGCCTTAGGCTTCTGTGAGGATGTTCAGTGCCTCTGAGTGGTGAGGTCCCCAAGCCGTGCATCTGCACACCAGAGACAGGGACAATTTGTATGCAAAGAAAGAAGAAGCTGCAGTTAGAGAAGCTGGACCTCAGGGTTCAGGAGAACAGGTAATAAGAAAGTGATTGTCAGGCAGCCCCTTGCCAAGGTCATGGCACAAAGGCCTGATGGCAGTGCCAGGGTTGGTGATGGCAGATCTTGCACACCCTGTGCTGTCCCCAGGCAGCAGTGTGGCATCAGGGTTTAGTGCTTCTGCTTCATTCATTTAAATTCGTGATGACCTTCCCACAAGGCTGCAGAATGTTACTGGGAAGCAGCTTTTGCTGCTGGAGGGGCTGTAAGCCAGGAGACAGCAACCCAGCAGCTTCAGGAGTAGAAGCTTCACATTTAGAAGGAGGCAGTGGGCACTTTGGAGAGGGCATGGAGGCACATGACTCTCTTAGAAAGAGTTTTAAGTAAATCTTGGCCTCTGTTGGAAGACAATCAGCTGGATATTCAATTTTGGAAGGTTTCACATTCATGTTAACTTCCAGCACAGCTGCTACAGGAATGAGTCTTGGTTTTGACACTAGTTGGAATAAATTACTTCCAGGTAGTTAGTAGGATCACTAGAAAATACTTTTGAACTGTTTGGCTAAGAAATTGCCTTCCAAACATTTTGTGCTGGTCACAGCAGCCACCATGCTTGATTTGGATGTTTAGCTTCAGTGATGCCTGCTAAAATGGGGGACCAGCTTGATGGTGCCCCTGGCTCCTGTCTCTGCACATGTGTGCACAGCTGTGACTCAGAGATGCTCTTGCCCTGGGGCAAGAATAACTTGCCCTTGCACAGGTTGCTGTGAGCTTGGAACTGGCTGTTGACTGTGATGTACCAGCACAGGCACCTTTGATAACTGAGAGCTCACTGGTATTCAGTCTCTAATAACATAGCAGGGTCGTTTTAGCTTTCTGCTGGGGTTCTGGATGGTCACTGTGATCTGCCCTCCCCGAGCCCACTCGGTATTTATAACTCCATGTAGACTTGTTGCTATGGTCTCTGATAAGCGCTCGCTGAACAGTATCACTAAAAATACCCCGGCCACCTTGGGAAGCCTTTAAAAACACATCTTTCCATGAGCTCATCTCATGTTGTCAACAGAAATAGCTGCGTGCCGCAGGGTCTCCTGGTGCTGGGCACCAGGCGTGTGCATTTCCAGGGCTCCCTGTCTGACCCTCCAGAGCCTGGTCTCGCCCTCTTCCCGCTCTTAAGCTGGAGACTGGCAGGTGTGCTGGAACTGGTGAACCTAGTGCAAAGCATAAGAGCAGAAGGCAGTTGAATTCAGTTCTTCAAGATGCTGCTTTGTTTATGGAGCAGTTTTGCAGCTTTATGAGATTCAGTTCTTTCGTTCAACAGCCTGGAGCAGGTTGTGTTGGGTTCTCCCGCCCCTGCCTTTTTTCCATCGCTTGGTTTCTGCTTTTAACTTGGTTTTTGCTCAGCTTTACAGAAGACTGGTGGGACTGTAAGGGCAAGGAGAGCAAAGCAGCTGAGAGAGGAGTGGGGTTGCCAGGAGGTGTCTGTATGGGATGGCTGTTGTGCTCGTTCTTGAAGTGCAGGAGGGTGAACAAGGGTCAGGAGTCAACCACAGGTGATAGGCTGTGATTGCCAACCTGTCATCTTGCCAGTCACCCTGTTATTGCACTGCTCTGCTCCCAGGCAGCTGTGGCTGAGGAACAAACAAGAAAATAAAGCCGTGGATTGCAAAACCAGAGCTAGAACCAAACCTCTTGAGCCTGAGAGGGATTAATCTGTAAAGAAAGCCTTTACAGAAAGAGCTGACCAAAGACTGTGAGCCCCCTCTGACCTTCTGCACAAAGTTCAATGTTTTTGAATCCTGTTTGCTCTTCTCCTGGGTGTGTTAACCCTTTAAGCTTGCTTGAAAGGATACTGCTGTACCCTGAATCTGGTTAGTGATCCTTGACAGGCCCCTGTAGAACAACACTGGCAGTGTTTGTCACTGAAGCAACAGTGGGATTTTTAATTTTCTCTTTTGTTTTCCTAATGAATACAAAAATATGCAACTGTTGCTGTGAAATTAGAATAACAACATGATGCTGTAGTAGACAGACTGACTTTCTCTTTCTCACTGCAGTAGCACTTGTACGATGGGCTTGGTGCTGCCGCTCTGGAGTGACACCTTGATCCACCTGGACGGGGATGGGTGAGTGCCTTTTGTGTGTTCTATGTAAATACAACTTAAAACCAGGTGTATGGGGAAGGATTCCAGTGCTTGCAGAGCCCTCACAGATCCAGCAGCCCTCCTGTGTTGACCTGTATCGGGTTAGTAGGCTCAAAGGCCCTCAGTCACAGTGGCTGTGGCAGGGAACGCCAATAATTGACTTATCTGTGAATAAACACGCACTGAGACAGTGGCTTATGTGTGTGTTTAAGCTGGAGTAAAGGAGCTTTTACTGGCGAGTGGGTGTGTAGTGAAAGCTCCTTAAAGGGATCCTATTATGTGTTCCTCCATCACGCTTGCAGCAGGCAGCACTCAGCCCAACATAAAGCAAGAATGATGTTTCTCTGCCAAATAGACACCTGACTTGCAGACTCCTGTTTGTGCCAGTTGCTCGGGCTGTCCAGTGCAGTGCGTGGAATGACTTTTCTTTCCTTTCCCGGGATCTCTTTAGCTGGACTCTGTTGCTCCCAGCTGTGGCACTGAATTTGTGTTGCCAAGGTAAACAGCACAGCCCAGCACTGTCCCACTGTCTTAGTTTCATTCCCAAACAGCAGCTGCTTAAAGAAGTTATCTTAGAGCTTTTAGTGTGCTATTTTGATCTGTTTGCTAGCTGAACTCAGCAGTGTATGCATAGGGCTAGACCTTTGCTGTTCTAATGTGCTACAGACTATCAGTTATTAACTAAAAAGTGACTTTTGGATCACATTTTTACTGTGCCTTTTTTCTTCTCACCAGAGGGTTCAGCGTATCAACAGATAACAGGGTGCACATATTCAAGCCCGTGTCTGTACAGGCAATGTGGTAAGTACTTACTACAAGCTGTCCCAGTGATCCTTTTTCCAGGTGTTTTGGCTGCTCAAGCTCTTAAAAAGCAGGTGTTGCTTTGCATTACTGGTGTCTTGAGACCTACTGGAGCAGCCAGAAGTTTCCTTCAGAGACAGGGAAGGAAGTTTGGTACCAAAGGAAAAAAGCCATGTCAATGCTGGTGTGCAGCAGCTTTGTCTCAGCTGAGGGCAGGAAGGAATAGGGTAATTTTCCTTGCAAAGGGCTGCTGCTTTGAGCCCAAAGTCACGTTGCTTTGAGTATATGTTTGAAATATTTTGAGATATGTTCATTATGATAGAGGAAAGACAAGCTGCTTGCATTTTTCTTTCCTTTTAGGGTGGTTCATGTAGTGATCATGAAAGTATTTCTGGCTCGAGCTTCTTTGCATTGCAAAAATAAATTGCCTGTCAGCGATGCTGCTGTCACCCCAGTGATTTTGACCTGGATCCTTCTGATCCCAGTCAAAGATTTAAAATAAGCTAAAAATAGGAGAGGGGGATTTGTTTCCCAGCAGCAGCTGAAGAAACTTCTGACATCCCTCGTGCAGTGAGAGAGGGCAGACACCTAAACATCTCAGTGCAGTCCTGAGCCCGTGGTTGTGCATGTCTGATTCCTGGGTGTCCCTGCCCTGCACGCAGGACAGCTGACGGCACAGTAGGAGCTGTCAGCACCCTGTCTTGGACACAAACTCTGTGCATCTTATTTAGGGCTTGGGTATTTGTTGCAGATTTTGGAACCAGAGACACGGGTGCCTCTGCCCTCTGAATTGTGGGCACCTTCAGTGCTATCCAAGCTTGTTTTGGCATGCTCCAATTAAGACATGAGCGCTCTGGCAGCGTGTGGGAATCCACAGCCTTGCAGGACAGCCTCGTGCACACTGCCAGGGGTTTGTACCAACTGAAGGGACATCAGCAGCATCCTGGATTTGGCTGCTGCTGAGGAAGCAATGATAAACCTACAAGTATTGTTCCCTTGCTAGGTCTGCTCTGCAGAGTTTGCATAAGGCTTGTGAAGTGGCACGGAGCAACAATTACTATCCAGGGAGCCTCTTCCTCACGTGGGTCAGTTACTATGAGAGCCATATCAACTCGGACCAGTCGTCAGTCAACGAGTGGAATGCCATGCAAGATGTCCAGTCCCACCGGCCCGACTCGCCCGCCCTCTTCACAGATGTGTAAGTTGGGCTGGCTCTGCTGAGCCAGTGTTGGACTGTCCCCAGATGAGGGAGAGTTTCCACCAGAGATTGCCCTTAATTAGGTATTAATAAGGAGAGGCTTCCTGTTCCATGTAAGAAGTGGACTCCTGGTTAGGAAAACATCAGCACTGGAAGTTTAGCCCTCCTGGGGCTCCCTTGCATCTCCTCCAGCCTCTGGTTTCAGTTTAGTTGTTTACCTTGGGCTTTAGGCTTGCAGACCTTTGCTTCTGCAAGGTAAGCCCCGTGTTACTAGTGAGAGAGGTGTGGTGTACCTAAGCCTTGTCTCTGCTGGTTTTGTCCTCTGGTTCCAGGCCTGGAAGGAACAGGTTTCTCTGGACTTTGCTCTTACACTGGCACGTGTCTTTGCACATGTTTAGGCTAACATGGTCTTTTTATCCTTACTCAGTTTGTCCTGCTGTAAAGTGAAGTATTTATGTATGGACTTCTCAGCCTGTTAGCTCAGAAACATCCTCAACTCATCAGTCTGAAACACCTAAGAATGAGGGCAAAGAGCAGTGCAGGTTTTTGTCATTCTGAGGAGCTTAGCAAGTGTGGAACAGGACAGTGTGGAGGTCCCAAGATGCCTCCAGCTAAATGCTTGGGTATCAGGTGATAGATGGTCCAAAACGATGGCTGAGGTAAATGGGTAAACAATTTGGAAAGGCAAAATTTATTGGCTGTATCAACATTAAAGGTTTACCACCCCTGTCATTAGTAGCTGCTGATGGTACTGATGCCATGTAACCTGAAAGGTAGTCTGTGACCAGATGTGGTGCCAAGTGTGAGGGTTTTCAGTTGCCCATTTTGTGATTACTTCACCGGTCCCAGCTGCTTTCCCAGGATAATAGTGCCTTTGGTTGATTTATGCTCCCAGATATTTCCTGTTGCTGGAATCCAGTGAGTGAATAATGATGCTAAGCAGTTGTTCAGCTGTGAACAAGTCTTCACACTTGATTGTTTTTTAATGTACAAGGCGGGTGGCTGAAAAGTTTTGGCAGGCTGACAGATTAATATTTTCTTGTAGCTTTTCATATATAAATTTTATCTAACTCACCCTTTCCCTGGTGGCACCTTGATATTGAATGATTTCCTGGGGACACTTAAACAGCATTCTCTTAATGGAGTCCTGAAACAATGCATGAGATTAAAAGAACCGGGAACTTCCATGATTTTTATTTGTGAACCACCAGTTGAACACTTGTAAGGTCTATGCCCTCACCAACCTGGCAGGCTTCCAGAGAAATGGAAAGGTGGTGGATATGTCCCTTCTAAAGATGCTGGGTGAGCCAGCCCTGTGCTGCTGCTCTGCTGCAGCTTCCCCTGGTGTTACTCAGGCTATTTTTGCAGCTGGTGATAAGGCCCCTGGCAGCAGAGGCGGGAGGAATGCAGAGGCTTAGCTGCCCTCGTCTCTCCATGTAAGGAGTTTTGGAGCTGTTACCTTTCCAAGAAAGGTAGGGAGAGGCTTAGATATTGCTCCAGAGGGTATAATGCAGCTTTCCCAATTTAAATTTTACCAAATACCAGAGGTTCTCTGGATGACTACAATGGATTAGGAGCATTCAGTTGGTGTCTTTCATATACGACTTTGAATCTAAACTGGGCTTTACTGTCACCTGAATTCCCTCCAGCTGAGGACATGCCTTGGGGGAAGTAGTGTGAGAGTCTGAGACTCCACAGAGTATGCAGTCTATACCTATTTTAAAAGTGTCATGGATCCAGTTTGTTTCCCCTCACAGTGACCCTGTTGCTTTCTTCTGACAGCCCAACTGAGCGGGAACGCACGGAACGGCTGATTAAGACCAAATTAAGGGAGATCATGATGCAGAAAGATTTGGAGAACATCACCTCAAAAGAGGTGAGTGGTGAGGGGTGCAAACTAAAGAGCTGTGTGCTTCATGCCACAAAGAATGGCCTGAACAAAAGCCTCATGTGACTTCCTTGTGTCCCTCCTCCCCACGCAGATACGCACGGAGCTGGAGATGCAGATGGTGTGTAACCTGCGGGAGTTCAAAGAATTCATTGACAATGAAATGATAGTGATCCTTGGGCAGATGGACAGCCCCACACAGATATTTGATCATGTCTTCTTGGTGAGTCTCAACAGTGAATACAGGAACACTCCTAACACTTCTCACTGTGAGTTGCTTGATACAGGGGCCTCTGGAGGAAGTTAAAGAAATTCTGAAGGAGAAGTTGATCCTGGGGTCACATACTCTTAAGCAAGATAATAATGAACAAAAGCAGCCTGGCTTTTTGACTGTACTAAACTTTGCCATATAGCACCGAGCTGTAGACCCTGTCCCTAGAGGATGAAAGGGAAAAACTCTGAATTATAACAGTTTTTCAGGGCTGTTCCCATTGATGTAAGACCAGTTTTGTGGCTTTAACTGTCCAGGATACCCACGTGCCAAATTCTTGTGTTTGGGAAAGGCATAACTACAGCAAAGAGGGAGGGGAGCTGTGTGCCATCCAGGTAGAATGACACTCTTGTAACATGGGAAGCTCTGAGTTCATGTAATCCAGGAGGAACAGAGTAACATAACAAAGAATCCTGCAGATAAGTCACTTAAGGAAACATAAACATTTTGCTGTTTAATGTTTTACTTGCTTAGTTGCTGCTGGGGCCTGTCTTAATTACTGCAGCTCCTTCTGGTGAGTCAGCGCTCCACTGGATTTCCCAGCCCCGGAGCCACGGACACAGGTTTGGTTGGGCTGTCTAGCCTGTGAGGTTGGCTCAGCTTTAAACAAAGCCATTCCTCATGGACCAGCTGGTCTTTCCAAATGGAGAGGGCCTCTCCCAGTCTCTGGCTCAGAAGGGATGGTCTCTGTTGATGTGAGCACTCCCAGGATATCACGTTGGGGTAGAGCCAGGAAACTTGGAAGTACCTACGATGTAATGGATTTTTTTTGCAGACTATGTGTTATAAGGAGAGAGGGAGACCTGTTACAGGCTTATAGTGCTGGCCAAAAGCTGTACTGGCAGCTGGATCCACTGCAGGGTTTGTAGTCTTGGCTCTTGAGTGCATTTAATGGGGAGAAAACCTTTCAAACAAGGCTTGCAGGAGAAGAGCTGTGGTTAATGCGTGGAATAAAAGTATTTGCAGAGCAGCTGCTGTGGTGAGGAACAGTGCTGCTGGGACTGGGCAGCAGCTTCACTCAGGAGCATGTGTGCTGCAAGGCAGGGTTGTGTTGTGAGGGCTCTGAAAGGCAAGGAGCTGTTTCCTTCCAGGTGGAGGCAAGAACCCTCTGGGATCCCACTTAGGGAGTGCTAAAATAGCTAAGCAGGAAATAGGAGACCTGATGATGTTGGTAATTGTGGATCAAAGAACAGGAGAAAAGGCTTTCACTCCTGCAGCATTGTTCTCCCTACCTGTGGAAACTGACGGTTCCCAGGCCTGAATTAAATTGTTCTTCCTTGACTAGAAAGAGGCAACATTGAACTGAGTCTGGGCCTTGGTAAATACAATCAATCATCTTCATCTGGATCATCTTTCCATTTGGGAGCCATTTTAGGGCAGGGAAGCAGAGAGCTTGTGCACCTTAAATTTTGAAGGAAGCCTTTGAGCGGTTTTGTCCTCAGTCAGGTTTGTGTTTGAGCAGGAAGCAAGCAGCTTGGAGGCCTTGTGTGTGCTGCACAGGAGAGCGCTGCCTAGCCAGGGTTAGTTAAATGTGTTCATTTCTCTGCTCACGCAGGCTTTGAACGTGGGGAGAAAAGGTGTAACCAAGTGAGCTTAGGTGTTGCTGCCTTTGATGTTTCGTGTATAAAGAGCACCTGGATGGATTTTTAATGCAGGCAGTTTCTCCTCTGTGGGCAGAGCTGGCAGCAGCCTCCAGGGAAAGGGGTGGAGGGGTCCTGTCTTGCTGAGGTTGATTTGTCAGCAGTTTGCAGGAAGTGCCAACATGCAGTGCTGGGCTCTTGGTGGCAGAGCTGCTTCTTGTTTCAGAAGGGATCTGGTTAATGGGGTGAGAGAAGGTGCTGAATATCAGTCCTGGTTACCACTTGTGTACCCCTGTGCTCACAGGACCCGCAGCTCTCCAACCCTTGGCTGGTCAGCTTCCTCCTCTGGTTCACTGGTGACCATGCCTCCCTCCACCAGTTGCCTGGCCATGCCTTCCCTCTGCCTGATGTGTCCCTTTGCATGTTTTCCCTGCAGGGCTCAGAATGGAATGCCTCCAATTTGGAAGATTTGCAGAACAGAGGGTGAGTAGCTTCAGGCCATCAGCTTAAAAGCAAGAGCCTGGCCTTAACACTTGTCTATGCAACAAACTCTATTCCATACCTGCTGTGTAACCTGAGTCTTACTAAAGGGTTTGCAGATCCAAACAAGCTCGTGCTTCCACCAGACTCCTTGTCCCACAAGCAGGCACCCCAAAGTAAAAGACTCTTACTTCTGACCTTGACGAAGGTCCCCAAGGCAAACAAAGGAAGGCAGCGAGCTCATAGCTATAAGTAGTAAAAAGCTGCAATTACTGAACTGGATGCTGCATAGTTGGCTCCATGCCCTCAGCCCCAGCCCGTTGTTCTGGACTGATTACAGAGGCGCTTCGGACCTCCAGGCTGTGGCAGGAAGGAAAATGTGGAGAAGAGCATTTGTTGCTCTGAGTGGGGCCCAGTAGGAAGTAAAGTCCTGTAGCTCTCAGGCTGAGCACTGATGGGTTCCACTGGTTCCTGCCCTTTCTGCCTTTAAAGCTAAGAGTGTCCTTTGTCTTGGATACAAGCACCAAGATTGTGCAATTAAATAATTATTCAAGGGTTTGGCTTATTTGTGCCAAACCAGTGGAAAAAACTAATCATGCTGCTGGATTGATAGTGTACTTCTGTACCTCAGAAAATCAACCTGACTTCTTGTTGAGCTCAGGGTCTGCTGTGGTTTCCTTGAGTCTGACAGGTCCTACTTGATTGCCAGTGATCTCATACCTGCTTGGGAAAAGGGATGTCACTCCCTTGCAGTGCCCTTGTTCTGCCTGATATCCCAGCACGAGTGCATTTCATAAGCATCTTACAAGTAACCCTCAGGGCTAAAAATACTGAGTGCAGTGTTCATAAATACCACACGCTTTCTCTAGCAGTTTCCTTTCCAGAAAATTTAGGGATAAGAAATAAATCCTCCCCAGTGGCTCATTGTCTGTTGCATCTCTCTGTAGTTATTTTATATATTTGTTTAGCTCTGGTGTTACTGAGGGGCTTAGTCTTCCATCTTCCCATGGTTTTGGTGCAGCAGGAGGAGAAATTCATAAAGGGGCTTGGAGGAGGAGGAGGTGTGCAAACACTAATTGCAGGAGCTCCTGTGGCACAAGTGTTGCTGACAAGTGGAATAGAGGTGGTGGGCAGTGTGACCTGACATCATGCAGAGGAAGTTTCTATCCATGGATCTCTGTTACCAGGCTCTAAACTGCCCAGCAAAACCTATTGTCCGTGTTAGCTGCTGCTTCCTTGCATTAATTCCTGGTTTCCCAGGAATTTTGTTCAAGAGTGCACTTCCAAACGCCCTTGGCAAAGCAAGGCAAGGCTGCAGTGTAGCAGTGGGACATCTCTCTGAACTGGCTGTGTTTCTCTCTGCTGTTCCCATGCAGAGTACGGTACATTTTGAATGTGACTCGAGAAATAGATAATTTCTTCCCTGGGCTCTTTGAATACCACAATATCCGAGTTTATGATGAAGAGGCTACAGATCTTCTGGCTTACTGGAATGATACCTACAAATTCATCTCCAAGGCAAAGTAAGTCTTTTCAGAAAACACAACACACATATTTAGAAGATATACACTAGGCATTTTGTTTTCTTAACTGCTTTTCCTCCTTGCCTACGTAGCATCACAGCATTCTCATTTTGTGGTTTGCAGTAGAAGAACATTTCTGTGCTAGGGCTGCCCTGAACTGCTCAGTATCTCTCTGAGATGTGTTTCTAAATTGTGACACCACGTTTGTGGTACAGGCTCTCTTTTTACTTGGAATACTGCTTGATATCAGTGGGCCATGTGGGTTGAGCTCAAGGGTACCACATTAGAGGTTTTCTTGTATCTCTGTGTCCACTTTGCAATAATAACTTCAGAAGAGCTGTTGTAACAAAATGCGTTGAGAATATTAATAAGACCTTGTTCTTCAGTTTCTTTGTGTCTTGCTCCAGTTTGTAAATTGGATTATCAGATCACATCCCAGACTCCAGCTGTGGCCACGGTGTTGAAAATGTGTTTAATAATGCTCTGAGTAAAGAAGTTGCTGTTTTCTTAAGCTTGTCAGATGTTTTCTGTTTAACGATCCTCTTTTGTTCTTTCTCCCACTTCAGGAAAAATGGTTCTAAGTGCCTGGTGCACTGCAAGATGGGAGTGAGCCGCTCAGCATCCACGGTGATCGCCTATGCCATGAAGGAATACGGCTGGAACCTGGACAGGGCGTACGACTACGTGAAGGAACGGCGCACCGTCACCAAGCCCAACCCCAGCTTCATGCGGCAGCTGGAGGAGTACCAAGGGATCCTGCTGGCCAGGTGAGTGGGAGGAATGATCCTCGTTATCCATGTGAAGGTGTAACAGCTCAATGGTTGGCCCCATTCTTGTAGTCATTCTTGTATCACTGTTGTGCAAGCTCGGGATCTTAGGGAAGGTAGCGCTCTGTTTTCAGGGTTATCTCAGCTGAACCTGGGAAATTGGGTGTAACAAGGAGCTTTCAGGGGGCTGTTTGACTTCTAGGATGTTTGGGTTTTGGAAAGTAGCATCCCATGAAGTGTTATCTGAGTGCAGCATTCAGAGCTGTGCAGGCTCCAGCAGAGAGAAATTATGTCCCTGTTGCTTGTAACATCACTTGGCAGGGAACTGGCTTTGTCTCCTCACAGTTCCCTGTTGAGCATTGCCCCTCCTCAGCAGCTGGTCTGGTTTTATTTAGATCCCTTTGGTAAGTGTTGGTGTGAGGGGAGGGGACAGGATGTTCTGTGCATTGCAACAGTGATGTTTATTCCTGCCCAGAGTCCTGAGGCTGGTCTGGAGCTGGGCCTGGGTATGGGCAAGTGTGTTGTAATCCCAAGCCTATTACCTGACAAGGAAAAAGACATAAATATTGCATGTTTCTAAGCTGTATTAAGCAATGTCTTCACGTGATCAGCAGGAAGGAGGTAGTGATACTCTGTTTTGCCAGATTATGGTATTTTGTTTGGAATCCTGGTGTGCTTTGCCTGGGAGCAGATCTGCAGTAAACAGAGTTACCCAATCTGAGCCTCTTGCTACAGGGAGGTGGCTCTTAGCAGGTTTGGACCAGAATAAATAGTAAATTTCAAAGCTTCTCGATGCTATTGGAAGGTGTCTGCTTATTGTAGAATCATTTAGTTTGGAAAAGAGCTTTAAGGTCGAGTCCAGCCATTGTTTTAGATGCTATTATTTACAGCAGCTCAGTCACTCATGTGCTCTCACTTCTTACCTCTGTCCCCTGCTTGATTTTGTCCTTTCAAGTCTGTTCTATCCACTTGCAAAGACCTCCCTTCCCTTTCTTTGTAACAACTTACCCTTCCCCTTTGCTCTCCACCTGTTCCCAGCAGCGTGACTGTGCTTATTGCTGGGCCAGGCCTGGATTCCCAATTTTTACACCAAACCCTCGGTGTAAGCCCCCCTGTCACTGCAGTGGGCTTCCTCTTTCCCTCTCTGCACAGGTAAACAACCTCAGGGCTCCTCCCAGCTTATTCCCTGACCAGGTGCATTCACAGGACCTTCATCTTCCACCTCTTCCCATGCCTGCCTCCCTCTCCCCTGCTCCCCAAACCCTGCCTGCCATAATGACCTTCTTTCTCTCTAAAAAGCAGCCAAGTAGTATTGAGTCTCAGGACAGATCACATGGAATAGACAATTTTAAAAAATAGTGTCCTGCTGGACTGAAACCCTTTGAGACAGACACCACACCTGCCTGGGTGCCTCATGTGACATCAAACATGCTACTGGCACCAATTAGTAAAGGTCAGTGCTTAACTCTGGGCCAGAGATGAACTGATCAGTGTGGTGTGCATTGAGCAGACTGGGAAATTAGATCTCACTGGGGTAGATTGAAAAAGTAAAAGAAGATTTTTAGGTGTGAAAAATGCACCAACAGGTTGGTGAAGACCTGTGAAGAGCCCTGGTGTGGGAGCAGCTGGTATCTCACATCTTCAAGCCCTGAGCCTGGCAGCTGTTTTGGGTAATCTGCCAATCTGGCAGTTGGTGGTATGCCTGCAAAGCCACCCTGTACAAACATTTTGGTTAAGGATTATTTTTCCCTATCTCTTAGTAATTTATTTTTTGGAGATAGATCTTTCATGCTGCCACCATTTAAAGGCGCATGGCTTCCTTCCACTGAAGCCCAGCCCTGCTCCTGACCTACTCCGCAAGTCCCTGTACAATGGCACAAACAGGATTACTTGTGAGGCTTTAAAAAATGCAAGAGCAGTGCCTTACATCTGTGTAGGATGAAAAAGCCTGCAGTAAATGAAGCTTCACTGAAGCAAGCAATGGCCCCTCCATGCAGCAGAAATTGTCCCTCTTTATCCACTTCCTCTCTCAGCTCCAAACTGGTTTTTTTTCCTCTTTCTTTGTGTTATTTAGCTTTGCCTTCTGGCTACCTTGTTTATTGCTGCAGTATTCCAGGACAGGTAAAAAAACAAAAACAAAAAAAAACCACAACAGATTGACACTCATGTGACTGCTCCAATTTCAGGGGGAAGGTATGCGAGGGCAGCCATGTGCTCACACTATCCAGTTACGGTTTTGTGCTGGGGTTATAGCAACTGGGATATGTTTTCCAGCTGTAAAATGAAAACCCCCTGCCTGCTTTTAGTCACAACAACAAGTGTGTTTTGCTCTTTGGGACTGTCATACTTCCTGGGGTTAGTTAAACTGTCCCCTCCCTCTGTTGATAAACACAGCAAGGCTGAGCCAGGCCTGTTTCTGTTATTAGTTATAGATAAGTTACAGGAAAGCAGTGTTTGGGATCTCCTGTGCTTTGTGCAGCTTGTGTATCAGCAGCAGTTTTATACCCAAGCCTGGAGAGCTGATGGGAGGTATGGGGAGCTCCTGCTCCAAAGCTGGTGTGGGCACAAGCACTGGGAATGTTGCCCTGGAAGGTCAAGAGGTGGTTGTGGGCTCTGGGAAGGGACATGGCTCCTGTTCTCTGACCCTGCTTCAAGCACCTCATGCAGGTTATCAGGCTGGAGGAAGTGTGAGATTGGAAGACAGTACAGCACACCTCTGCCAGTGGTGTTTGACATCTGATTTGTTCCTCAGATCTGTGCAGGAGGATAATTTTCACTTTCAAAATCAGATGTGCAGCAGAGAGCTGGATTTGAGCACTGAAGTGCCCTCAGAAAACACCAGCAGCTCCCCAGGTTATATGAGCAGAGATGTCAGATGACATTCCATACAGAGCCCCGGCAAGAACCTGCCTCAGGGAGAAGCCTGTTTCTGCTGCCAGTGTCAAACTACTCCAAAGCCCGTTGCTGACAGAGCATGTGCACCCCAGGACAGTGTCTTTGCCTTTGATCTTGACCCTCCTCTCCTGTGAAAGGACCTGTTTCTGCCCTGTGTCACATGTGAAGGTTGTCAGTGATTATAGGGTTGGAAAGCTAAATCTGCTATGGATTGTTTTCCTTAGCTGTTGGGTATCCACAACTGAACTGGCACATGGTAATTAGCTCAGTACCATCTGTTAATTAACTTACTGTGGCCACTGGATATGTCTGGGAGCGCCTGCTAATGCTAGCCAGGTACTGAAGGGGTTTTGCAAGATCTCCTGCAGCTCCAAGGAGGTTTCTGTGGTTTCTGTGTTCCTCCTAGGGGCAATGGGTGGAAACACATCCCTGTGGCCTTGGCCACTCGACAAACCTTGGCAGCCTAGGCTAGCTCTGGCATTTCATGGCAAGAAGTTGCCTCCAGTGCTCTCTGTAAGCCCAGGTGCATGGGTTGGGGTTTTTGGCAAGTAGGGATGAGGAAGGTGATGCAATGCCACTGGCAGTTACTTGGCCTTTTGATGCCTCAGACTTTCCTAAAGGGGCTTTCCAGGAGCTGGAGGAGTTTTGAGCTTCCTTCCTGTGGAAGGTGGGTGGTAATTTGGTCTCTTTGTTTACTGTTGAGGATGTCTTGTGTGTTTTTGCACACACCCACCTTTACTCATCCCACCCTATCCCTTGGTTACAAGAGCCAGTTATTGATGACTGAAGCTATTCAGAGAAGGAACCATGAGGAGATTGGACTTTATTGTGTCCACTACCTGCTTGGGGCCAGCACAAGGGGTTCTGTCTCTTCTGGTCACTGCTCAAATGGAAGAGTGCTGGCTGAGAAAGGACCAAATTCTTCAGTCAATTAAACATTGCATTTGTTGAGTGGATGGATCTAACACTGCTGGGGAATAGGGAGGGGGGTGTGGAGCAGAATGATGCCATGGGATTTAGCTCCTGGAAAGTGGCTCATTACTGGATCCACTTTTCCAGCAGCAGGTTTGGCCCTGAACTGTTCAGGTGAAGCCGCAGTTGTGGTCAGTGACTCCAGCATTTGGCACTGTTTTTATTGTAGGTTGTGTCCTCTCGCTACAAGGTGGATCTGGCTCTGGTATGTGGAAATTACTCACAGTCTTCCTTTGCTCTCCTTCCCCACAGCAAACAGCGGCACAACAAACTGTGGCGCTCGCACTCGGACAGCGACCTCTCCGATCACCACGAGCCCATCTGCAAGGCTGGGCTGGAGCTGAACAAAAAGGAGATCACCACCTCAGCTGACCAGATCTCAGAGGCCAAGACCAACGACAACCAGCAGCCCATGTCTCCCATCTACTCAGCTGAGCTGGACAGGGAGCAGCAGCCCCCGGAGGACACGAACATGATCGAGGACGTGTGTGTGAA
This sequence comes from Notiomystis cincta, assembly GCA_013398075.1. Taxonomy (NCBI): domain Eukaryota; kingdom Metazoa; phylum Chordata; class Aves; order Passeriformes; family Notiomystidae; genus Notiomystis; species Notiomystis cincta. The sequence continues at coordinate 172,594 of VZRX01003038.1, forward strand.
GGAGAGAAGGATCCACTTAGAGTTTACTTGCAGAGACTTCCATGCTGAGCAGATGGAGGACAAGCTGAACCTGAACAATATCAATGGCTGTACAGCGGGGTGTTGTGTAGACTCTGTCCCCCCTGACAACTGCCATGCTTCTGAGGCCTTAATGCAGCTCCAGCACCCCTTGGAAATAACGGAGTTTCCTGATCTGACAGTGGACGATCTAGAAAAAGATGCCCTTAAGCCTGATATGAACGTGCACTTGGTTCCCATGGAAGAATTCACTTCATGCTTAAAAGATTTCCCCCAATCCCCAAACCAAAATTCCCCAGGTCTCCAACAGAACCCTCAGCCCGAAGTGACAGACCTCAGCACAGACAGGATTGATTTCTTCAGTGCTTTGGAGAAATTCGTGGAGCTCTCCCAGGAGAGCCGGTCACGCACCTGCTCCCATTCCAGGTCAGAGGAGCAAGGCACTGGGAGGAACGGGGTCTCCAGGGTGCCCATGCTGGAAGTGCCACCTGCTGCAGATGGGGGTGCAGATGCTCGAAAGAACAGCCCTGGAAACTCTCCTCAAGCATCAGATGACTCTTCCACAGATGAAGAGCAACAAAAGGTTAAAATAACTTGCTCAGGTTTTTTTAGGAACTGCTGCACAACTCTGTCTGTGGGCCATTTTCTGCTGTGGGGTGGCTGTGGATGGGATTTTCTAGCCCTGCTTTCACTGGCCAGGGTGTTTGGGGAGAGATTGCTAGATCCTTCTTTCACTTTTAGATACTTGCCCTTTTCTGCACTCTTTCCTTAAACATCAGTTTGCTGGCATTGGCAGGGCCGTGAGCTGACCTTGACCTGACCTGCTGTGCTGTTCTCATGAGAAACTTATTTTTGAGTTTTGCATCGGGAGAGCAGAAAGGTGGGACTTGACCCACTAAGTTAGCCAGATCCTGAGCCCAGCCAGCATCCCAAATCTGCACAGATACTCATCTGACTTGAGAAATCCACCAAAGAATGGGGCAAAACTGGCCCTTTTCCCTGGCTGGGAAGCACCAGCATTGGGGTAGTAAATCAAGGCAGGTGTAGAGCTTCCACTGCTGGAGGAAGAAATTAACCTGTCCAGGTCTGGAGTGATGGGATTGGGCACGTCATGGCTCACTTCTCCTGGGTAGAGAGATGGTCTTGACAAAATTTAGTAACCTCTAAATTTAGGTACCTTTCTCATAATTGCTTTTCAGCCTCCAGGACTCTCACAGGGATTGATGATGTCCGGGGCCATCATTTTCTGGGAGCTTCTCTTATTTAAATTCCACACTGCATTGCTTGAATCTTTTCCATCTCCATGTGAGGCAATAAGGCTCTTCCAAATATAATAGGCCAATGCTCTCTCCTGTGATTTGGCAGAATGTCTGTGAGGATTGGGAGCCTCTCTGGCCATTCTCCTCTGGAAAACCAGAGCATTTCAGTGCTTGGTCATTCTTTTCACTGTACTTTTGTTTGCTCAATACATGAGAAGAATTTGTCATGTTTTCAGTTCAAAATGGCACTTCTGGCAGTATTAGGATTCTTTTTGTTTGTTGGACTTTTCTTCATTTAGGGGAAAAAAAAAAAAAGCTACCTTTTCCTTGGAGTTTGTGGCAATTAAGGTTCTTAGATCTTAGTTTAAGTGAAAATCCAGCCTGGAGTATGTTAAATTCAGTCCCAGAGATGGTAAAAAATCTACATTAATGATCACTGCTCTGGTGATCTCTCTCCACACACTGCCACATGCTTTTTGTTCCTTTGGGGATGTGCATCCCTGTTTTCTCTAACCTGCTGCTGTTTGCTCTGTGTCAGCACAGCTGATGCACTTAGTAATTGTCCTGTTTGTGTGTTGCAGGAGGTCCCTGAGCTGCCTGGTGCAGGTCATCTCACAAGATCCCACTCGGAAAATGCCATTTCTGTGAAGGAAATTATCACAGAGATCGAGTCAATCAACCAGGGAGTAGGACCTGTCCAGCAGAAAGAGGGTTCAGCCAACCTCAGCCAGACACCAAAGAGGAACACGGTGCATGATCTGCCAATAGAGGTGATTTGGGCATCAGAAAAGTTGGAACAGAGTGAAGGAGCCTGTGCTGGACACCAGGAAAAGGAGAAGGACCCTCTGCCAGCTGAGCAGGAAGAAGCCCCATCCCTGCAGCTGCCTTCTGGTAAATCAGACCTGGAGGAAAGCAGCTCCGGCGGGGAGCAGCAGGAGCCTCGTGGCTCCGTCAACCCTGAGCCCAAGTGGTGCCCCGGCTCCGTGCGGCGAGCCACGCTGGAGTTCGAGGAGCGCTTGAGGCAGGAGCAGGAGCACCAGCACACGGCCCCAGCCTGCACTTTACCGACCCGCAAGAACTCCAGGAACGACTCCCCTGCTGCCGAGCTCCTGCCACGGGGGAAGAGCGAGGAGCCGCCCCTGGAGCTGGCTCCGGAGGCTGACAAGGCTCAGGGCCCGGGCGCTGAGGAGCCGCTGCTGCCGGCCGGGGCAGAGCTGCCTGCAAGCAGACACGTGCATGCACCCCTCGGCCCCCCTGCCCAGGAGTCCCTGCCCGCAGAGCCCAGCCCGGGGCAGGAGGGAGCGGCACACGAGCGCAGGACAGTGGTCTCGTTTGACAGGACGGAGGAGTCATCCCTGCCCTCCCTCCTCCCAAAGAGAATCGAAATCATCGAATACACCCTCACGGTCAAGCCTGCAGAGCAGCGCCCCGACACAAGCTGTGAGCAGGGCGGGCTGGCTGCGGCCACCCCGTCTTTAGATGAAAACTTGAACCCCTCGGTGTGCGTGGAGAAGGCTCCAGTGGGTCCCTCGCCGCTGGAGCACGCGGTACGCAGGCAGGCTGCTTTCACCGTGGGCAGCCCCAGCGAGGAAGGCAGTGGGATATCTGCTCACCTCGGTGCTGCTCCTCCTTCTGCCCAGGCGACCTGTCCACCCTCAGCCAGCCTCCAGCGCTCTCCTTACCCCTACGTCATTCACCTGGAAGGTGTCACCGAGCAGAGCACGGGTACAGACGATGAGCCGGTCATGCCGTGTGGCTCCAAGGGAGACGCGACTCTCCCGTTCAGGGACGGTCCCAAACCTCTCTGCAGGGGCGGTGCTGGCATCTCAAGGCAGCTGAGCAGCGAGGACCTCACCAGGCAGCGTGCTGAAAACATGGACCTTCTGGACATCTCGTTCCTGTGTTACAGCCTCCCTCACAGCTCCAGCAGCCTCAGCGTGGAGGAGCGCTCCAGCAGCCCAGGGCCGGTCAGGCAGCGGGCGAAGGAAATAGAGGCTCGGATCCGGCACGCGGGGCTCACCAGGCCCTCCCACATGAAGCGCTCAGCATCCCTGGCCAAACTGGACTGCCTGGATCTCTCCAAGGACGACTTACGCGACAGGGACTCGGCCTCTTCCAATGCCAACCCCGTGCTTCTCACCTGCGTTGCCCTCGGTCGAGGCTTTTGTGGGGGGAGGTTGGAGAGGGGCTCGGAGAGCGCGTGTGGGAAGCATCGCCTCTCCTCCCCAGAGCCCACCAAGCATTTTGTGGAACAGCTCAGAACAGCCGAGTGCATTGCCCAGAGCAAGCCGGTGGAGAGGCCGCTGGCTCAGTACGCCAAAGAGTGCAGCTCCAGCCAGCAGAGTTTGTGTTCCAGCGCGGATCCGACGTGGACTAGCTCCGGGGAGGGCCCTCCGCTGCTCCAGGTGCAGGTCCTAGACTCCTTGTCTCCATCTCAAGCTCTAGCTGTTGCCCCACGGCAGCAGCACGGCAGAACTCACCCTCTGAGGAGGCTCAAAAAGACCAATGACAAAAAGCGGACAACCAATCCCCTCTACAACACGATGTGATCCTGGGCCCTTGGCTGTGATTTCTTACCCAGAACCTGTGGTGTTGCTTTCACGCAAGGGGCAGGTGTAATATAAGGAACATGCACTTTATTGGTTAATTTTATATATATTGTCATTTTACTGTTCCTGGCGCATGTAGGTGTGGGTTGGTTCTTCTGTGTGTGACTCTGACTGCAGGACTGTTTGGATTTTTTTAAGTTTAACTCAGATAACCTCAAATGTTCTTTTTTGTTGTTGTTGTTAGTTTGTTTTAAAAGAACACCTTTATAATGAGAAAATTGATGTTGGCTTGCTTTGGCAAGGTGGAGTTTTGCTTACAACCAGATCCTAGTTCCTAACTTGAATTTTCCCCCATGCCTTGAAATGGTGCTGGGCAGTTGGTGGGGTGAGAGCCCCTGTAAATGTGAAGGTTGTGCCAAGGTCTCTTTGTTTGGCCTTTCTTTTATTTTGCAAACTGGAACTCCACCATGCTGGCAGATCCCTCACAAAGCTGCTTCAGGACAAAACCCCTGGAGCCAGTTCAGCTGGTGCTTCCCCAAAAGCACATAGGGGTAAATCCTCCCAATGGATGGGCTCTAATAACCCTGGGCAGCACCCAGACCAGCTCTCCCGTCTGCCATGGGGCACACAGAGCTTTCTGCTCTGTGCTGAGGTGGGGCAGAGCTCTTCTAGGAGCTGCCACATTCATCTTTACCCCCAAAGCCAGTGTTCTTTTAAAACAAACACCTCATTAGGGTTTTAACCCTCCCATTACTTGAATACTGCTGTGGGCCTTCCAAGTTCATGGCCATATCATCTGTCCTCTGCCCTCCTCCCACTGCCTGCCCTCTGCCCCAAAGCTGTTCTCGTGCTGCCTGAGTTTCCCTCTCCCTTCTGTCATGCTCATGGGTGTTTCTGGTCGCTCCCAAAACTTGAGCTGTTTTTGTTACATGACATACTGCCCTTAATGCAAAGCTTTGTCCTCTCTGCTGTCACTCTTAACTCTGAACCCAGAGGGAAAATCTTTTCTGGAACTTTTTTCTTTTTTCTTTTTTTATTTTCTTTTTTTTTTCTTTTTTTTTTTTTTTTTTTTCCTAAATTTTTTTTATGATTTTTATAATTTTTTTTTTTCTTTTCTATGTTTTTTAAAAAAAAAAAAAAAGAAGGGCAAGACTGCATTCTGTAAACTGGAAAACAAACCCACCTGACTCAAACTCAGTGCTGTTCTTTGTGATCTGCACAGACACGGGAGTGGATTTGACATTTTAAGCTGTCTTCCCTTTCCTAAAGTGAGCCTCGATGCCAAATGTGTCCCTTCTCCTCCAGTCCTGCGTGAACCCCGTTACCCCACTGTGGGAGGGGCACTGTGTGTGTGCCCATCTCCTTCCTGCTCGAAGCTGGGTTCCAGGAGTGCCAGTTGGACATGGAAAGCCTTTGCCTGCTCCAAGCCATTCTGCAGGTTCTTGCTTCCCCAGAGGAACTGTGTGAAGGCTCTGCTCCAAATTTCAGCAAATCATTTTGTGGTTTCTGATCAATTTGGCTAAATCAAATCTCCTCATTTCAAGCTGTGTGCATCAGCAAGTTGTCCCTGTGCTGCAGGAGCAGAGGGAAAGGCCAAGGGCAGCTCTGGGTCCTGTCCACAGTCCCGTGGCAGGTCCTGTCTCAGCTGGTGCTTGGCCGGGGCCCAGGCCTGCCCTCTCGGGAGGAGCAAAGCAAAGAGAAGATGCAGCATGGCTCAGGCTGCTGAAGCCCAGCATGGAGAGGACATGGTGTGGGAGGAGCAGCAGCCAAGGCCATGCCTAGAAAGCAGCCCTAAAGCTGCAGAGCCTTGCAGGCTCAGACGGGACAAGCTGCTCTTGAGCTGCAGAGGAGCGCACGGCACTGGAGCGCTCTGGAGTATTGGGAAGCAGCATGAGCCTGCCCTGGGGAAGGGGTGTCAGTGACCCCCAGTCTGCCCACAGCTGGTGGCAGAGGACAGCCCAGCAGTTGGCAGGGTAGCTCCTCCCTCCTGTGCTGCCTTGCAGCCTGGTCCCAAGGCTGTGAGTCTGTCTGTGCTCCAGCAGCCACGAGCGCTGTCCCTTCCTTTCCAGGGCTCTGGCAGGGGGTTGTCACCCATGCTGGAGCACAGCCCTGTCCCGGGTCAAACAGCACGTCATCCCAGGCCATTTCAGTCACTAGAAGTCACCCAAGCCCCTGGCCCAGGAGGCCAGATGCTTCTTTGGGACACTGAAAGACATGTGGCTTCTCCTAGCCCGCTCCAGCTGGCTCCGGAGCTGGGCAGACACTGGGGAAAGGCCAAGTGGCTCGTGTCATCTGGAGAAGGACAGGTTCAGTCCTTGCCTCCCCCACAAACTTCACCAGGCCCCACTGCCCACCCTTCTGACCCCAAGGACATGCCTGCCTGCCCCTCCACGGGTGGAAGGGACTGGTTGCCACCAGCCTGCCTTGCACTGGAGGGTGCATGCTTGACTGGCAGCGTGTCCTGGTGACAAGGATCTGCTGGAGAGGGAAAAGCCCTGTGTAGATTTTTTTCCCTTGAGAAGGCAGGAGGAGGAAGAAAATGATTGGGTTTCTTTGCCCAGCTTGATCTCAGGAGAAATGTCCTCTGGGAAGGGTCTTCGATGCAGACCAGAAATGCTGCTTCTTTCCAATACTCAGCTGCTCTCCAGGTGCTTCAGCTGGGGAGAGCAGCAGAGAGACAGAGGCCCCTGCAGGGAGGTGCTTTGCTGTCCCCTTGTCCTTGGCTCTGGCCCAGCACAACTGGTTTTTCTCTGAGGAGGCTGTGGGCAGGCAGAGGGAGTTGGGAAAGGTGGTTCTCTTGCGGAGTGATGAAGGCCTTGGAGGTCTGGAGGCTCTGAGCGGGATGGCAGGAAGGGGACAGACTGGAGGGGCCTGGGCATCCTCTCCCAGGTTCTGAGCAGTGAAGCCACAAGCCCCTGGCATCAGAGGTCTCTGCTGGGGACGATTGTCCCTCCTCCATGCTGAGGGCTCATAGGAGGGTGATGACTCTTCTGGTTCCTGTAGCCACCCCACGAGAGCTCCTTGTGAGCCGTTGAGCACCGCGGGGAGCAGCAGCACCCCCAGGGTGCTCAGCAGCTGACAAGCCTCGCGGGTAGAGGGGGTTTGGGAGAAACGTGTTGTTTTAAGGGCATTTCTGTACAAAGCAACTGTTCTTTGGTCTCTGAAGCCTCTCGGAGGACGCTTTATTGTTTACATTGACTCCTGTACAATATCCCAGCCATCGCTGCCCCGTCCCGGCCGTACTGTAACGTGTGAGCCTTGCACAAACGGACTGCGTGTGCGTGAAACTGGTTCTGCACTGCGTTCTGTTGCACTCGGTGGTGTGTGTGGGTGTGTGGGTGTGTGCCTGAGCGTGTGTCCGGTCTGCTTGAGGAGTTGTGACGTGTACAAATCTCTCCCCTCCCGGCCCTTTCCTGGGGGCACGGTCCCAGCGGGTGGCAGGAGGTGACGCCGCTTCTGGGTCACTTGGATGTTTAAATGGAGCAGGGATTAGCTCCGTGTCCCTCTGCCAGCAAAGGCCTGGTGGAAGGGATCCCGCCCCACCTCCGGCTGCTCCGGGGACCTCCTGGGAGGAGCGAGCTGGGAATCCATGGCCGCGGGGGCACTGCACCTGCCGGGGGCTCCAGGAGCCTCGCAGCCCTCTGGCAGGAGGAAGCCATACCCACCGCAGGTCCCTGCTCCCCGCACGGTGCGTCCTGCCTTAATCCGGTCCTGGCTCCACACAAACCCCCCACTTCTCCCCAAGGTGTGGGGCAGAGGCAGGTGCTGGCCTGGCACGGGAGGGTCCGGGCTGGCGCAGGGCTCGGTGCCTGTCCGGCGGTGCTGCCAGAGGTGCTAACAGCCCGCCCACGCTGCAGACATCTCTGTTGGCACGAGAGAAGGTGCCAGTGCCTTTTATTTTCCTTCATGGAGATGTGACGTCCGTGCGCTGGTTTGTAGGGATTGTCCAGGGCCGAGCAGCTGGCGGTGGAGTTGCAAACCAGGGAGGGGAGCGCTTCTGTCTGCCCCTCCTGGATCCTCCTTGGTGGCTGGGATCGTCCCCTTTCCCCCTAAAGACTTTATGACCGATGTGCTCAGCTGTTTTTAAATGTGAACTTGTGCACTGATGTGCAGATTCAATGTTCTTGTTACCGAATGAATAAAAGTTTTATTTTGAAGATGATGAAGGCGTGTGGCTTCCTGTTTGGGATCAGGGCTGGGGAATGATCTGTGCTGTTCTCAGAGCATGGGGTGGCAGTGGGGATCTGAGAACTCAGAGCAGGGTTGTTCCTCCCATCTCCTACCAGAAGGGTGGATAGCCCCATCCTGTCCCAAGTGATGGAGCAGTGCTCCCAAGCAAGATGTACTTCCAGATCACGCTGCAGTTGCAGGGAAGGTGCTGGGGGCCGTGTATTTAAAACTGTCAGGGTGCTGCAGGTGCCCTCCTTTCACTGCTGCAGACACAGGAGCTGTGAGGAGGGTCCTGGGTTTAAGCTCCAAGGGAGATGTGAGGTTTCAACTGGACACTGGACAGTCTGTCTCAGGTTTTGGTTTTGCTCCATTGTGGCAAGAAAAGCAGTGCAAGGGTTTCTGTGGCCTTGCTGTGAGCAAGGGGCTTAAGGAGAAAGCCAAATTCCCTGGGCTCAGCCTCACCATCCGTGCAGGAGCTTCCCACCAGGCCAGACCTGAGTGGGATCAGGGTGTGGGGCCAGGGCTGTCACTGCAGGGCTGTCACTGCAGGGCTGGCAGTGAATCTGGGGTGCCCCATCCTTTCCTGTTCCCCCCAGGACCACCTGGGGAAAGGCTTCCCAGGGCCTTTTCTTCACTTGCTGGGGATGTGTCTTGGAGTTGAGGACACAGGACATGGCACCCACTCCATCCCAAACACAGAGTGAGCCAGTGCTGTGGTGGGACAGGGCAATCAAGGGGTGCCTCTGCAGCCCCCTCCCTCCCTGCCACCCCTTTGGCCGAGCAAACAAGGATGTCACCTCTTCCCTGCCTTTTTGCCAGCTGCCCCCTCCTGCCCGCTCAGCCAATGCTCGTTCAGCTCCACACGGTGCCCTTGTAGGGTCCAGGGCTTTGCTGCCTTTCCAGGAACCACCGCTCCCCTCCCTCTGGTCCCTGAGCCCTACAATCCCTTAATCCCCTTGGGCCAGGGCATCCCTGCAGGGCTGGGCTTCACTAAATCCCAAATCTGATTTCTGGATGTGCCTGTAACCATCCTGCTGGGCTGGGGCCGAGGTGGGCTTGCAGACCTCTTTTTCCTGGGGAAGCTGGGGACCCCGTGGGGTGCTGTGAGTGTTGGGAGCCTCAGGGGCGGCCCACGGCCATGGTCCGTGTGGGGCTGGGCTGGTCGTGGGCTGGGGAGGGATCCATGGCAGCGTCACAGCCCTGTGCAGAACTGACCCCCGGGGTGATGTCCCTCCCCTTGGTTTCCCCCAACACTTCAGAAAGGCGCAGGGGGCTTCTCTTGCCCCCCATCTCCCAGCCCGAGGGGCTCCTGCGGACCGCACCTTCGGGTCCCCCCCGCTTTTGGGGCGGGGAGCGGGGGGCGGCCGTGCCGGGGCTGCCCCTGACCCCGCGGGCAGAGCGGGGGGCCGGGCAGGGTGCGGGGGCAGGCGGGGCCGGGCCGGGCCCCCCCTCCCCTCCCCTCC
>VZRX01003039.1:0-36120 GCA_013398075.1 Notiomystis cincta
CGGGCACGGCGGGACCCGGGGTAACGCGTTTATCTCTCCGCAGGCTCGAGGCTGCGTCTGGAGGCGGCGTTCAGCTTCCTGCTTCTCCTCGCCGGTGCCCAGGCCCTCGTCCCCAGCCATCGCCTCGCTGCCCGCGACCTGGCGCGGCTGCGGGCTGTGCTGGAGCGGCCCCTCACGGACGTGCGGTCCGCCTACTACTCCATCGTGGGCCTTAACAGCCTCGGGCTGCGGGTGGCGGACGAAAAGGTGAGCGGGGACGCTTTGCTGAGGCGCTGCCGCGTAGCAGGGACAGAAGAATTATTTCTCTAATGTGAGTTTGTGGAGCGAGCTCTGCTTGGACAGGGCCCTGTGGGAAGTATAAAATATACGTGCGTTACATCCTCAGTAAGTACCGGAGTATCAGTGCTAATTACGGGCGCTCGTGTGTAATTTGGATAAATTGCGGCTTTGTCCGGGCCGCTGCGTGGCCCTGGCTCGCTTCACTCGCTGCTGTGAGCGAGTTCCCCTCCGCGGCCCGCTGTGCTGCTGCTGTGGATATCGATTTGTTCAGCTGCCTGTGAGTGAGTTCCCTGCCTGTGGCACATTTGGGGCGCTGTACTGTTGAATAAAGTTCTCATTAGTTTGTCTCAGTTCAAGTACCGAATCCAAGCAGTGCCATTTTTATATGCGATTAATTACATCATTTTAAGGCATAACATAATTCTCACTGTGCTGTGTGACTGAGCATTTCTAGTTTAAATGTTGCAGGTTGTGCTTGTAGCAGCCTCCTCACACACCTGCTCACATGCATGTCCATGTTTACCTGTGCATGTGAACTGTAAATAGAAGTTTGTTCTTTCCTCATAGATTCATCCAGTCCGGGGGTTCTAAACCCTTTGGTCTCAGTTTCTCTCTGGGTGCTGCACACAAGCTCTTAGCTCTGAGGCTCCTGAAGATGGGGTTCACCTCGGGGCACTCCTTGCTGTGGCCAGTTACTGGTCATCTGTGGGCTACACTGGCAATTGCTGCTTTCCTTTGGGTCATTGTGGCTGGATTTTTTAGTTCCTAGTTCTGGCACAGTGACAGCACAGCCTTTGCTTCTGCAGGTAAACAGCAATTATTTATTTGTGTATTTCTAGAGGTTTGTGATGAGACCTTCTTCTGCACAGTGCTCCTCTTCAGAGGGTGGGGCTAATTTAAAAGGTAGAGGCAGTGAAAATAATAGCTAGGTATAACACTTGAACATCTGTCGTGGAATAACCCACCCTTAAGGTGTCTGTGTGCACTGATAAACTCTCCTTGAACAGTCCCAGCTCACTCAGCCTTCCCTCCTGATCTTCATCCTCAGCCTTCCCTCATCCTCCTCACAGCCCTCCAGTGTGTCCTGGTCTGTCTGGAAGTGGGGAGCCCCAAGCACAGCACTCCACATGTGCCTCAGCAGGGCTGAGTGGAGGGGCAGGATCACATCCCTGACCTGCTGGCACTGCTCTTCCCAGTGCACCCAGGATACCACAGGCCTGCTTGGCCCCCAGGTCCTTCTCCAGAGAGGAGGCCATCTCCTGGAAGGCTCTCCCATTGGTTAAGCATGATTTCCTCTTGGTGAATCTGTGTTGGCTACTCCTCATCACTCTCTTTTCCTCCACGTGTTTGGAGACGAGAGCCAGGATGAACTCCAGCCTTTCCAGGGCTGGAGGAGAGGCTGACTCAGCATCCTCTTCCTTGCCCTCTGTGAAAACTGGAGAGACACTGGCTTTCCTCAGTCCTCAGGCACCTCCTGTTTTCCATGAACTTCATCCAGAGTTGATGGAGAGTGGCTTAGCAATAACATTTGCCAGCTCCCAGAGCACCTGTGGCTGCATCCCCTGGATTTGGGGGTGTCAGGTTTGATTAAGTGATCTCTAACCTGATCCTCCTCAGCCAAGAGAAAGTCCAGGAATATTCCTAGGGAATGTAGTCTTGTTCTACTTGGAAAGGCATGTGCTCAACATACTCAAAGCCCCATGATAATGCATGAGCAGTTAAATTCTTAGTTATTTTTTGGTTAAAATGTGTCCCTGTGATCCATCTATCACTTAATAAAATTGAGGAGCAGTCCCAGTGCTTGTCTTCATGCTGTACCTGCTTGCCCCACTTTTCTCTCTGCATTCTTTGACATTCTGCATCTGTATCCATTGATGATGGTGCAATACACAGCTGGAAAGGAAGCTCACCCACAGAATTTCTGTTCATCCTGGAAGTTTTTCCCTACTAAATATACCTGTGAGACTTTAATTTTGATAGACTTTATATTTATACTCAATTTAAGTTTGAATTACAGTTGCAGTAGAGCTTATGTGAAAATTCCTTAAATCTTTTAGGAGGAGCTCCCCTTGTTTCTGTGCAGCACTTGGCAGAGTAGGAATTGAGGGGTACAAAGATGCACAATGTTCATGGAATTGTGTTAGAGCATCATTTAAATATCTTCTCAGTGGTTTAAGTTAACTTCTGTTTCTCCACAGGCTGCATGCAAGTTCATCAAATCTCATGTGGACTCCAGCAGTGTTGAATCCCTCTTTTATGCTGCCCAGTCCATCCAGGTCCTGTCTGGCTGTGAGGTGAGTATGGAGCCCTGAGTTCTCCAGGGAAATACTTGCCTTGATATTTTTCTTGGGTTTGTTTTAGGCATAACTTTTACTTTCTTTTAGTGGATTGTTCTCTGATGTGCCTTAGGAAAATAAATGTTTGGGTGTGCTCTACACAAGGCAAAGTATAAACATAAAACACAAGTATTTGGTCCAGAGTAATTCTGAGGGGATGTTTTTTAATTCAGCACTGGTGGCTAAGAAAAAAGGCAGCACATTTTGTTAGAATTCTCAGGACTGTGTCAATTAGAAACTCCTTGAGCAAATGAGACTGTTTGGGTGTTGGAACACTGCTGGATACAGATGCAGACCAGCCTTGCTGAACTGGGGTGGGTTATCCAAGCCCTCTTTGCCATCAGTACCCCTGGCTACTACACAATGATGTGATGCCACATGAAAAGCAGTAGCAGGTTACCAGGATAAATCTGAATCATGTATAATCCTGATGGATGACAGCAAAACTTAGGGATTTAATTAATTAACCTAAAAGGTAATGAATGACTGATGGATTTTTCCCAGAAGCTTATAGTAGTTCACTATAAGCCTAGTGCTGCTGCAGGAAGGAATCAGTGGTGATTTGAAGGCCATGTTTTTTCAAGTGTGAATCACTGTGTTCCCCGTGCTCTTCCTCAGGTCACCATTTCAAATGAGACCAGGGAGCTGCTGCTGGCAGCTGTCAGTGAGGACTCCTCAGTCACCCAGATCTTCCATGCTGTTGGAGCCCTGAGTGGCTTTGGCCTCCCTTTGGCCTCCCAGGAAGCACTGAGTGCTCTCACTGCTCGTCTCAGCAAGGAGGAGAGTGTGCTGACGTAAGTCTGGACAGGAGGGGCTCACATGTTTATCCTCCAGGCAACTGGATTCTGAATTCAAGTGTATTTTAATGCTTAACATTTGGAATATAGATGTAGCAGAGTAGGTGCTGTGTTTTCATTTGATGTATTTGTCCAGTTCATTATGATTCCTCAGGGGGAATGACATAAATGTTTTAGGGCTATTTTTGTATGATTTTGTAAATGAACTTATATATTCACTTTAGTTCAAGGATAATGGTCAGTAAAGGGATGGTACCACAAAAAAGCCTCCCCTTGAAAGGATTGACAGCAGAATTTTCCCTTTATACCCAGCTGTGATTCTGTGTCATTTATGGTTGCAGCAGAGTTGATGCTCTTTCTCAGCCCTGTTGTTTGTAGTTTGAGGTGCCTGCACTGTGAGCTGGGAAATGTGTGCCAGTAAGCTGAGGGAATCTTGGCATTTATCACCAAAAAATTTGTTTCATTGTGAAACAAGAGAACAGAGTGTCCCTTAAAGGCTGGGGAAGAAAGGGAAACTTTAAAACTGGCTTTGTTAACTAAAAAAGTGGATTCCTGGAAGCCTCAGTAGCAAGTCTGGGATCTGTGCTCTGCAGGGATCTGTTTGTTCTCTTCTCTTCTCTGCCTTCGAGTCTATGAGTTCTTGCAGCGGTGATGCAGCTAAAGTGACATTCTGTAATGAAGGCTAAGTTCACACTAAATCACTTCAGATTCATTCTCTTGAGTGAACTGAAGGCAGGAACAGCTGTTTTACACTTCATTCAGAATAGAAAATGCAGTTGCTTTGATTTAAATTACGTTTGGCTTTTAAGGAAGGAATAATCATACACTTGTTTGGTTTTGTTTGTTCTTGTTTAAGAACCATCCAGGCTTTGGAGACGGCATCTTACCTGTCCCAGCAGGCAGATCTAAGTAGCATTGTGGAGGAGATTGAGGTAGGAACACACTGTGCTCTCTAATTATTCAGAAATTTGCTAGATGGCTTTAGAACTAAAAGATGTATTAATGTGAAAAACAACATGAAAAGCCAGCCTGGCTAATTGTCTACCTGCATGATCTGGCTTAGCTTTCAAGCAGATAATTCCTTGGACTTTTATCTGTTTCACAGTGGACTGAAACATGGAAAATTATGATACTTACATATAATTAAATCCACTAAAGGCTGGAGATTTCTCTTTCCTCCTGTTTCTGAATGACTATTACAAAATATATCATTGATCCCATACAGATAATTCTTGATTACAGGCCTAGCAGCAGAGTTAACTTCTGTGGATCCACTAGAATGCAATTTAAATTTTAATAACTCTTTCTGTCAGGATCTTGTTGCTCGTTTGGATGACCTGGGTGGAGTTTACCTGCAGTTTGAAGAAGGAATTGAGACTACTGCCCTGTTTGTTGCTGCTGCCTATAAGCTGTCAGACCATGTGGGTACAGAGCCAGCAATAAAGGAGGTCTGTACCTGCCTTTTCCTCCCTTGCTCCCAGATAGGATCTGCCCAGCCCGGTGGTGCAGTGCAAGAGCCCGGTGTAACTGGGTAGAATTTCTACTGGAAAAAGTATTGAGCACACTGAGTGAAAAGGGACATTGTGGAGGGAATGCTAGGAAACAGAATCTAAGAGGAAATTCCAACTTAAAGATCACAGGCTGGATTTGTTGGGTTTTTTTTTCCTTTTTCAAGTGCACAGAAGGAAATTGCAAGTGAGGCTTAGTCTTTCTTTGTTTATTGAGACAAGGTGTTGAAAAAACCTGCTAATTTCAGAGTTTTTTCTGGTATTTGGCATTTGTGTAGCACTTTCCAGCATTTCAAGGTGTTTTGCAAATGTTATTTATCTGTGAGGAAATGCAGGCACCCAAATTTGGGGTGCCCAAAAGAGAGACAACATTACCATGTGCCTGCAGGAGTCCAGATGGAAAAAACTTGTCTAAGATGAAAGAATGCTGGAAATTTTCTTTTGATCTTGGTTAAGCTAGAAATCATTACTGCAAGCTATCCACTTGATTTTTTTTTCCCCCACAAGTTAATGGAGTTAGATGTACTTTGGAATGAGAATGGCAGCTCCCTAAAGCATGAGCCAAAGTGGCAGGGTTGAGAGTGATGCCAGTGTAAGACATCTGAGTCCTGGCTCTTTTCCACACTGCTGCCAAACAGAGTAATGCAAGGTAATTTTAATGTCATTTTTGAGGTGGTGATTCTGCCACGAACAATTCAAACTGTCAGCGTCCAAATGATGCTTTAAAAAAGACCAATTAAGGAAAATTGTTTAGTCTTTTTTCAGAATTTTGCTGTCAGAAGTGCAGCTGTTGGGGCTTAAGGCTTTCTCCCTGATGAATGGTGAGAGTGCCTTTGGAATGCCACAAAACTGTCTTTAAAAAGTAACATGCAGTATTTGAAAAAATAGCTCCCTTTTCCCCCCCCCCACAACTTCAATGAGAATGTCAGTTGCTGATTAAGGTCTGGAGTAGTGCCATGCCCTCCACAGACATGAAAAATACTACAGGATTTGCACTGTGCAAAGGTTGTAGCATTTTTCTGGATGCTTTCTCTAGTTGTGATCTTGTTTGGTGCTCACTGGTACAAGCAGGAGAGTGAAAATTTGAGATGCAGTGAATTTCATTTAAAAGTCTTCCTTGTAGGTCACTAAGTTGTATCCCTGTTGCTTTATTTGGGCTTGTATCTGGTTGTTCTCATGAGAATTTAGCCCAAAATCCTTTGTTTGGACTAAAGTACAGGTAGTCAATTCCTCTGTTTTCCAGACTAGCAGGGGATGATGGAAGAAGCTGAATAATGACAGGTCATGAATAATCTGGAGAGAGTGGTGCAGATGCCCTAACCCTACTGAGTCAGCCTGCAAAACCAGCTGGGGGGATGCAGTCCCACTCCTACTTTGGAGAGAACAAATTGGCTTTGGCACATCCCAAAGCCAGAGCTGGCTCTGTGCTCCTGGTGGTACTGCTTCAAAGCTAATCCTCTTAGCCTGAGGATGCTGAGCCTAAGGGGATAAGCCTGCATGGGCCTAGACTGGCTCCTTCCAGAGCCATTGGGATGCTTTGCTCCATGGCCTTCCCAGCCTGGCTGGTAGCCAGGACATCAAGCCTGGTCCTGCTCCACTGTATGAAGACAATCATGCAGCTCTTGCAGCCAAATTGTCTTTTTGCAGCCACATGCAGTCTGGGTAGCTGTGTTGATGACATCTTCCACTCCAAAACATGTCATTTGCAGAGGTGGATCCAAATTCTGCTTTTCCAAGCTCTTAGCACAGTTCCAGCCATTGTGGTTGGAATCTCCCAGCCAAGAATAAGAACACACATGTGAAATTCCAAAGGTAGATCATTCGGGGTTGCCTCATAACTTGAACTATTTTTAACAAATGGAAAATTAAACAGTCTTTTATGAATGATGTTTTCATTGATAACATAATACTGAGCCAGTGTGCAATGTTGTGGTAAGCTGCTGGTGCTTATGTGTGCCTGGCTTTTCCTCTCTCAGGATCAGGTTATCCAGCTGGTGAATGCGATTTTCAGCAAGAAGAACTTCGAGACGCTCTCGGAGGCCTTCAGTGTGGCCCGTGCTGCAGGCTCCTTGTCCCAGAACCGCTTCCACTTGCCCCTCATCGTTGTCCCTGATGGGCCTGCAGCTGTGTCTCATCATCAGCCCCTGCTCAGGGTAAGGCCTTAGCCCCAAATCCTGGGCTCAGTCTGTGGCATTGTAGCGCTGGGCTGACTGAAGGTGTAAGCTGATGTCTTTCACTTGTAGCCCTGTGACTCAGGTTCCAGCAGATCTGGGATTTTAGTACTTGGAAGTACTACTTCACTTTAGTGAAGTGATTTTTAGGAATCCTGGTTTACCAGGCTTACCAGACACTGCCTCAAGAAGGCATGGTGTGGAAGTGAGCTCTTCACCTTCCCTATTGTGTTAGAAGGATCAAGGGAGTCTGGGGTGCTGAGCAGGGGAGAGCTCTGGGTGTGTAACACGCAGGGGCACTGAGTTGTCTGTGCTCCTGCATTCCTTCTGGGACAACAAGTTTCACAGAAATGCTGGTTTTTCTCTCGTAGCTGCAAGTGACCAATGTTATGTCCCAGCTACTGACTCAAGTTTCTGTAAAGCTTGACCAAGCCAAGTCTGTGTCTAACAAAGCCACTGTCCTTCAGCAGCTACCATTTACTCTCTCTGGGTAAGAAAATAAGATTATTTTTAGAGTAAGGCAAACAGGAGTTACTTAAACAATGTTGGACTTACTTTCCATAAGTGTTATTCCACCAGAGAAATGTTTCTGTGATAGAAAACTCAAAATGCTGTGGTTGTGTTTTGTTGGTGTCAAGTGACTGAGCACATTTGATGGTGATGGTGAATTTCTGTTGTTTTTTCTTTTGACTGGGAATGGGCAATTCCAATGTTCTTTTGACTTTGGTCAGCTTTGAAGAATTCTTTTCTTGCTGCACTTAGCAATGTTATTTTGTGCTGTGTTTATTTACCTGTTTAATGTAGCATATTTGGAGGTTTCTTAACACCTTGATGGTTTTTGTTACAGAGATTTCTTTGAGCTGAACTTCATGAGTGTGAAACCTGCAAGTGGATATTATGATTTCTCTATCAGTGTAGATGGAGATAAGCGATTTATTGCTAACAAAGTGGAGGTGGGTGTGCTCTTTGATGTATTTTCATTCTGTGCCTATTCACTGAAACAGCTTTTTATTTATACTTGTGAAGGATGTTGCCAGTTGTATGGAATTTTTATCACATGCTTCTCTGTAATGCATTGGATTTTGACTCAGGATTATGGCCAGTAACCAGATTAATGTATGATCAAAAGGGATTTGTGTAAATTTCAAACCTGTCTTATCACTTAGATGCTGATCTGACAGCATATGAACAAAGGGTAACAGTGGAAGTGTTTATATGGCAGCCCTAAGTCGATATGCAGCAATGATTACCAAGTGTTAGTTCTTCAGAGCATTCCAGAGTTGAGCCCATAAATCTCGAGGCTTGGCTGTCAGTTGTCTGGGGATTGCTGATGGGTGGAAGCTGAGCATTTGTTGTTGTCTGTTTGTATAAGCTCTAGAGCCCTAGAAGAGAGTTGGTGGGGTCTTCTGGCATTTTCAAACCATGTATATGGTGAAGATTTGTAGTGGAGAAGCAGTGACCAAGGCAGATGAAGTCTTTTTGTGCAGACACAGCCCTTTTTCAGTGGCAAAAGCTGTTAGACCACACTTTTCTGAAGAGCACTTTTATATAAACATTTGGAGTTTTCCTTTCCTCTCAGTGAGAGGAATGTGACCTCTCTGACTGTTCCTGTAGGCACCCCAGTGCCAACAGCTGAGAATGCTCTTCTCCAAAGAGCTCCATTCCCAGGGTTAATTTTTGCCCTCAATCACCTATTTAAGGAAACAATTAGCATTTCAAGTCTTCAACGTATTTAGCTTGGAGTGGAGGAAGACACTTACAACCGCTGACCTTTACTCTGAGTATCAAATTGAGTCTGTCAGTGGAACAGTAATGGCACTGAGGGGTGTCAGAAGGGGCTGGATT
Source organism: Notiomystis cincta (assembly GCA_013398075.1). Lineage (NCBI taxonomy): Eukaryota > Metazoa > Chordata > Aves > Passeriformes > Notiomystidae > Notiomystis > Notiomystis cincta. Next base: position 8,937 of record VZRX01003039.1, read on the forward strand.
GTCCTGCTTAAGCTGGAGCTGGCACAGGGAGGCACCGGCAGGAATGTGTTAGCGGCAGCTTTGTGGGAACCGCTGCTAATAAGACACATTGTTACGGGGGAGGACTGCTGGGGAGCTGCTTTTTCCTTACTGTTATTAGCATTAATTGTCCTTAATGCACCATCGTTTTGACAGTAATGAGCTAAACCAGTGGGTTATTACTCAGGCAGAGACTACATTTCCTGGCATTAAAATATTTGAGAGATGTTTGTGTACTGTGCCGTTGGAGGGGCTGTGTGCAGCAGCTCTGACTTGCCTTCACACAACTTTTTAAAATTAATATTTCATTAGTCCATCTTTCTTTGCCCTTGTCTTGGAACAAATTAAGGCTTTGGTAAAGTTAGCCTGAATCATCTGCATGGTAATGGATCCATTTTCAGGGGTAGCCTCTCTCTTAAATTACACTTTTTGTTCTAAAGGAACTGCCAAGATGATTGTGTTTGAAGTCTGACCTGAATAGTGTAGTTAATGTTTTTACATATTTTTCCCACAGGTTCTCTGTGAATTATTTTTTAGGTGAGGGTGTGAGGCTGGTTCACATGAGCAGACCTGCAATAACAAATTGTAGTATAAGATGAAAAATGTCTTGGCAACGAAACTTTAGATCTCTAGGGGAGCATTTGTAAGCTGTGAGAACAAATGTGCTAATTAAAAACTACAGACTGCAGTAACTGCTTATGTGTGAGAGAAGAATTGAAATCAGTCAAACCCACTCGGCTCAGTGCCTGAATGGGCTGTGGTTTGGGGCTGGGGAAAGGGCAGGAAATCATTTCTCTGCTTGGGGTTTTTACTGCACTTAGCACAGAGGAGTGTGATAAATGGCAGGGCCTTATTGGCTGCCCTGCACTGAGGGATAAATGCCTGACTGAAGGAAAGCTTGCTGGACAAAGTGCAGGTCTGCAGGAAGGCTTTGGCACTTGCCTGCTGGTGATAAAATCAACGGAAACCTGCTGGGCTTTAGGAGCCAACAGAGGCAGAGCTGGTTGCTGTCCCAAGACCTCTTGTCTCAAATTGCTGTCCAGAAAGCAGGAGGACATGTGCAGAGGCAGTGTTTAGTTGTATCCTGTGTGATGTAATCTTTAATAGCGAGCTTCTGCTAGTTCAAAAGGAAAACTAGTTGGATCTGGGTAGTTGGACTGTTTCATTAAGAACAGCTCTCTCAAGGGCAGCTAATTCCAGTGTGCCTGAGCAGTTGGTGTCTGCAGAGCTGGCTGCTTGTGCAGGGAGGAAGGGGATGGCTCAGGGTTAGTGACTGGTGCAGGAGCTTTGCCAGAAGGTAAATTGCTCTAGATCCTTCTGTTCAGGTTAGGCTCTGACTTGGGCTTAGTCATAAGACCCTCTTTGGGGAAGAGGGACAGAAGAGCTAAAGGATCTGCAGTGAACTTGACCGTAACTGGTGTGTGTAGAGTGCTCTGAGGAATTTTTTATTGTGTTTTGTTGCAGCTGAAAGTAAAAGTTTCCACAGAAGTGGGGATTACTAATGTAGATCTTTCTACTGTGGATAAAGATCAGAGCATTGCTCCAAAAACAACCAGGTAAAATGGTGTGGGGTGTGTGATCCTGTAAGGGCAGTCCTGACTCTGGACTAGACTGGTTGCTCTGAGCACCAGGCCTTCTCTTGGAAGATCCCCTCAGTTCTGTGTGGTTTTTTTATTCCTAGGGTGGCTTACCCAGCCAAAGCCAAGGGCTCATTCATTGCTGACAGCCACCAGAACTTTGCTTTATCCTTCCAGCTGATAGATGTGAACAGTGGAGCTGAACTCATCCCTCACCAGGTTAGGACAATTTTTGTCATTGCTGTGTTACCAAGATGTTCCATCATGAAGCATCTGAGATGACAGTTGCTCTTGAAAAGATTTGATAGGTTTTGAGAAGCCTTATGTTTCTGACATGTACTGTGAAGATCACTGATCTCAGTAGATGGGAGATTCACTTCATTTGTTTTGTCTATCTGTTTAATGAAACCTCTCCTGACTCTGGTATTGTGTTGTATTTAACTCCATAAATTGAGTGCACATAACCTGTAAAACCACACTTCTGATTTTTAAATTTTTTTAATGTAGATTTCTGGCTGAAAAGTTCTTGAATGTTACAATCTTCCTTGCAGACTTTTGTCCGACTTCACAACCAAAAGACTGGCCAGGAGGTGGTGTTTGTTGCAGAACCAGACAGCAAGAATGTGTACAAATTTGAACTGGATACCTCTGAAAGAAAGACTGAATTTGACTCTGCCTCTGGGACCTACACTCTTTACCTGATCATTGGAGATGCCACCCTGGAAAATCCAATCCTGTGGAATGTGGTATGCAGCTGGAAGTGGGGTGATGTGGTTTTGTCATTGCTGACAGTCTAACAGGAGGGCGTGGTGCAGGCTTGGAAGCAAAAAGCTCAAATGTTTTGTTCTTTTTAGTGAACCAGGATTCTTTTGGCCATTTATGGCCTCTGAGATTTGCTGTTCATTGCAAGTTTTAAGTAAATATCAAAGTTAGACAGCAATCAATATTCATCATGTGGTGGTGTAGAAACTTCAGAACCTTTATGGGTTTGATTGTAATTTCACAGCAAGCTCTCAAGGTTTAATCTCTCTGTTCTTTCTCTGCTGGAAATATGTCCAGTTTGGGTGTCCATTGATGGGTGAATGCCATCACTGCCTCTGTTTAGAAGAGGTTACTTCTTAAAAATCTGGTGTCTTTTTCTCAGTTTCCATTAAAAATCATATAAATGACAGATTGGCAAATAAGGAAATAGAGCACAGTAATGGAATAGGTTTTATTAATACATTTAGATCTAAATGCATGAAGCTGCATGATTTCATTTCAGGCTGATGTCGTGATCACATTCCCAGAAGAGGATGCACCATCCACAGTCCAGTCCAAGAACCTCTTTGTTCCCAAACCTGAAATCCAGGTATGGTCAAAATTGTGTGGAGATGAGGGCCTAGTGTTATTTGTTCTCATCATAATTTATTTGTAAGTCATGGAATTAAAGGAAGCCCAGAGTTACTGCTTAATGGAAAGAAATTTGTTGGAGTTCTGTGGTGTATGAATAAAAAACCTTTGTGTTCTACCTGTGAGAGAGAAACTGTGTCAGTGAGAAGACTCAAACATGAAAATTTGGCCAGGTAAGCACCACAGAAAGGTCTCTTTCATTCCAGCCATCTGGGCTGATGTCAAAGTAACAAGTGCTCTGTGAGTGCAAGGAAAAGTTAAATGTGCAGAGACTGGAATAGACAGTGCTTTGAAGAGTCAGTCTTTGCCTTAAGAAGAATGGCTCTCATCCAGAGCAACCTCTGAGGACAGCACCAGGGCTGCAGCTGGTCATCTGGGGAGCAGAGGGGCTGCTCTGTTGGAACACTCCTACTCAAGAGTTGGTTTTGTTTGTTTGCAGCACCTCTTCAGGGAACCTGAGAAGAGGCCTCCCACAGTGGTCTCCAACACTTTCACAGCGTTGGTTCTCTCCCCACTGCTTTTGCTGCTCATCCTGGTGAGTGAACTGGGTCACAGAAGAACAACACTCTTTCCCATCCAGTCCAGAGTCACTTAGGAGGTTGGACAGCCCAACTTCTTGCTAAACCTCTTGGCTAATTGTGACTGGCACAGCAGTGCTGGAGTCACAGCTAGCAGATGTCAGTGCAGAGTGTTGGTCTGGTTTCATTTTTTGAGGTTATAGTCAAAGCTGCTGCCAAGTTGAAGTAGGTGGATGAGTTTCTTCAGTGTGCTTCAGCTGGGGATGGTGAATAACAGTGGGCAGATTAAGTTATAATGATATTAGACTTCACAGGAAAAAGCAGTTATTCTGCCTCACATGTAATAAATCCATCACAAAACCTGTGTTACTTAATCCTATCAGATTGAATTCCCATTTATGGACATTTGAGTGTCTGTAGTTGAAGCATCCAGTGCTACTCATTGTATCATCAGGTCAGTGCTTTGAACTTAATGTAATAAAAAAATCTCACTGAGGCAAGTTAAATTATTCCTTATTTGGAAGATGAAACTGATCCCAACAGTAATTTCCCATTAGCCAGTCTCAGTGAAAGCTGGCATTGAAGCAGTCCTGTCCTCTGCTCTGTGGAGTTCACAATATACAAGTTGATGACACTTTAATGAAAAAACTCATTGTTGCTGCTCCTGTGTTCCACCCTTCATGCCTTTTATATCTCGTAGTCAGAAACTAAAAGTGTCACTATGAACAAAGTTGGAAGGGATATGACTGTTCTTTGGATGAGTCCAAAAGGAGAGCATTACTTTTTTGTATTTTTAATGGAAATTAATTCAACTGGATAGAAATAGCAATGTCTTTTTTTTCCCCACTATTTAAATTTGGAGCAGTCCTCTCTCATCAGTGTAAGATATTTGAGGAACTGCATTAGGGCAGTCAGAAGTAGCAGGAGAAATGCTCACTAAAGGAGCTCAACAATGCTGCCTTTAGCAAAATTACTACTCTCTCCCATTGCAGTAGCAAACAAATGCTTCTGTAGAGAATACACTGGATTCACTGAAGATGTCAAAGCAAACAAGCTTGAAAGATATTGAAGCTTAAAATAAAAGCTTGTGTTTACAAGGCTGTTTAACTCAAATTTTGTTTCTTTTTAGTGGATCAAGATAGGTGCCAACATCTCCAACTTCAGCTTTGCTCCCAGCACCATTGTTTTTCACATGGGACATGCTGGTAAGTGTCAGAGGCTTTCTGCTGTTTGACCTCCTCACCTGGGAGTTACAGATGAGAGCCTGTGGTTAATGGGCTCGTGGTCTATTAACTCTAATGACATAACAGCATAACATTTGTTCTCTTGTTTCCATCTGCCTTCCTGCTTTTCATGATTGTTAATATGGTGATAAACCTGTTTTGGCCATCAGCTTATAACAGCTGTCATTATCCGGGCCCCTCTCTCACTCCATTTATCTGTACTTAATAGAACTTCTTATTTCCAGAGGTCACACTTTCTTTATTGCATGTTTATCCTCTGAGAGCAGGGAGGTTCTGTGGGGATTGAAACCTGCAGGGCTCTTAACAGTGAAAGGCTATGGCTTTTCTTTAAAGCTCTTCCCATGAAAGCACTTCTGATTCTTTGTCTGAACCAAATTTTTTCATCAATTTTATTGTGCCCTTGGTTACACAGTTATTTACTGTCTTAGTATAATTTCAAAAACATAGCAGGTTGGGAGAATATTGGATCTTTTGATTTTCAAATGTCACTGTGTTTCTCAGTCCAAGTCACTTTGCTTGGAAGCTTTATAAAGCTGTAAACCCTTAGAGATGTGTGAGGTTAATATCCCCTGCTGAAATCCAGAGTATCCTCCTCTTTTTAATAGCCCTTAATGTCTGTAATATGTCCATAATTCTGCCACAGGAGGGTTGGTCACAAGCTGTCAGTGTCACATGTCACATTTTCTTTCCAGAATGGGGACCCAGATGTCTTCATTCCCTGGCAATAATGTGTGGTGTTTAGATCTGCCATTCAGAGCTTCAGAGATGAGATAGAAACCAAATGCTTGGGCCTGGTAGTACAGTTGTTCTGAGGATAACAAATGGTTGGTCTTTGAAATGCAATTTCAGCCACGGGCTCTGTCTTTTTCTTTTCCCCCAGCAATGTTGGGACTCATGTATGTCTACTGGACTCAGCTCAACATGTTCCAGACCCTGAAGTACTTGGCCATTTTGGGTGGCATCACATTCCTGGCAGGCAACAGGATGCTGGCTCAGAAAGCTGTGAAGCGGTAAGGGGGGCACAGCTTTAACCTCAGTGGGGAGGAGGTCACAGGGTGCTGTGTGTCAGTGAACACTGCCTGGGGCTCTTGGACCTCATGTGAGGGGCTGGGCTGCTCAGCCCCACTTCCCTGCCTCCTGACCTGAGCAGGGCAGTGGGGGGCTGTCCCCGAGGTACAGCTCCTGCAGAGAGAATTGGCCATGTGGCATGTGCTGAAGGAAGCTCTTAGAGTAGTGTTGGGTTATGAAAGCCACTATAAATGCAGGAGAGGCCCAACTATTTGGGAGCTCTGCTTGTAATAAAAGTTTTAAGAGGAGGAAGATGAGGTGAGAGTAAATTACTGCTGTGTTCTTCTAGCTAAGGGGAGACTGTGGAGGAAAGGGAAGCAGCTGCTCATCAGCTGTGCAGCAACAGGCAAGAGGCAACAAACACTAGCAAACCCAGGGAAAATTCTGCTGGATATTAGGGATACAGCATTCATTTCTGTACTGGCATTGGATTCATTCTGCACACTTGTGTGCCACATGGTGTCCTTGTGACTGCCCTGGTGTGGGCAGCCAGCAGTTTGCTGACCCAAACTGCCAGTGCAGTGCATTGGTTAGAGGTCACAGCATTCCCTCTCCTTCACTTCTGCCACACAGTTTCCATGTGAGACTTCAGCTTTTGTACTAATGTAGCATTTTGACTTTGAAGATGATCTTACTGACCTGCTTTGCCACCACACCTGTGCTTTCCTTACTTTCCCCTTTTTGAGCCCCTGGGGGCTTATCCCTGAGTACCTATCTGCATAGATATCCCTGGGGACTCACTTCTCCATTACACTCTCTTAAAACCAGGACAAGAGCTGTAAAAAAACCATAAGAATATAATTTTCAAGAGGGTTGCATTGATTTGTTTTATTTAAAATATCTTTACTTTAAGGCTGTGGCAGGGAGGACAATAAATGTAATTAACCATTTCCAGACTGTCCTCCCAGCTTTCTCAGCCTTGCTCCCCCAGATGTCCAGCCCTCTCTACTGTGGCACTTTATCGTGTTACATAACTTCCTATGGGAATTTTGTTGCCCCTGGGGTTGTTGTGTTATTTAATAATGCTTTCTTTTTCATTTCAAGAGTAATTAGACACTGTTATTAAGTGCAGATTGCCTAGGATACAGATTTTGGGAAAAATAATACAATGAAGCAAATTTCTAAGTGTCTTGGCTCAACCAGGGCTTCTGTTAGCACATAAATTCAGGTGGGTTGGTTCCTGCTTCAAACCACTGCAGGGGGTGTCCGTGTGCTTTTTCACTGTAAATGACACGAAGCTGCAACTACAATGGCAAATTTGAAAGTAAAACTTCTCTCTGAGGCTAAAGTTAAACCCTTTGTACACGACTTTAAAGTTCAAAAAGACATCTTCTTGTGAAGGCTCTGCCTGCCTGTGTCAGATGCTGAAGTGCAGTGACAATTAAGCAGATTGCACTTTGAGGCAGAGCTGTGGAGGCCAACAGCAGGCGTGGGAAGGGAGGGAAGGGGGCTGTCTGTATAAACCATCTCGTTACAGAAGTTACCAGAAGGCCTGGTTTTGCTTTTTGCATTTCTGTCACTGGGTCTGGTTCCTGGAACAGGGCTGCTTTCTTCCTTCCTGTCTTCTCTGAACCTGTCTCCCTCTCTCCTTTTGGCAGGATCGCTGCAGAGCAGAGCAGTAGGTTGGCAAAGTATAGAACGCTGCGGTAAAAGGGGGTTTGCTAGTGACCAGCTCTTCAGGAAGTAAGGGCCTTTTTGGATTTTGCCTTTCCCTGGGCATGCTGCCTGTTTCATTTCACCTCATCACTCACTCCTTTTACAGAAAATACGAGCTGAACATTGCTTATTGGGCCTTAAATCAGTCCTTGGATGCCCTGGCTGCAGCTGGGTTCGCATATTAGCAGTGCGTGTTCTTGGAGATGAAATTACATTTGTGTGATTTCCTTCATTCTCTGAAGTCTGTCGGGTGATTTGTGCACATGTGCACCAAGCAGCTCTCAGGTGATGAAATCAACCTAGTTTAAACAGTATTACTGCTCCTATAAATAAATCATTAGTAATGTCAGCTGGAGGAGACCATGATGAAAGTGGTTGATACTGGGGCTGTTCCAGCCCTGCTGCTGGTACTCCCTATCCCCACCTGCAGTATTGTGGCTGTTCAGCTGCCAGGCACTCTGCCTGCAGAATTACATCCTCATTTGTGGTGGTGAGAGCACTGTGCAGCAGAGCCAGGTCAGCACCACCTCTCTCAGCTGAGAACACAACCAGTCCCAGGTCACCCTCCCAGTTAGACTGAACTGGTCATGATGGCTCAGGCAGCAGCTGCTCCCAGCCCCCTCCATTCCATACAGTCGTGTGATGGGTCTCCATTGCCATTTGCCAGCAGAAAGCCCTCTGTCTCCTTTCATTCCAAGAGGTAAGGTCCCAGTTTGCTCAGTGGTGTAGGAGGCAGGACTGCCCAGTTCTGAGTGTGTGTGCATGGGGACTTCATTCGTGGTTCAGTGCACTGGTTTGTTGTGGGGAAGAGGGAGAGCTGCTGGGATGGGTCCTGTGATGCCACAAATCACTGTACAGTGTGCTGCACAGGTACATCTGAGCATCTGCTTCCTCTCACATCCATAGTCAGTGCACCAGGCACGTGGGGACTTGAATGGAGCCCAGTTTTTGTGGTGCAAATCAAAGCCAGCACTGGGGGATTGTGCCACACAAATGGTGTGCACTGTGGTGAGAGCTCCTGTCTGCAGATCCAGGATTGTGCAGGATGGTTGCATGGAAACTACTGTGGAGAATTTGGCATGTCCCTCAGAAAAAAAACCTTTTGCTGTCTCTGCTCTCCCTGGAGGGTTTTGAGGTACTTGAGCACAGAACAAGCTACAGCAAGTTACTGGAGAGGAACTGGAACTGGCTCTCACTTGTCCTTGTAGATGACTGGTGATGGCTGTCACTTGTCCTTGCTGTGTTTGCTGTTCAGGCTCCTGGATGCTTCTCTTTTACATCACTTTGGGTCAGTGGTTTGCAGCTTTTCAGTGGCCTGTTACCAAGTGCCTCATGAGTGTGTTCTCCACAGCCTGCACATTTCTTGTTTCTCAGCTTGCTATTTTAACTCCTTCATTCCTTATGGGCTGTAAGTAATCCTAGAGGAACATGGAATCACAGACTGGTTTGGGTTGGAAGGGAACTTAAGGTTCTCTAGTTCCAACCCCCCTGCCATAGGCAGGGACACCTTCCATGAGACCAGGTTGCTTAGGGCCACATCCACCCTGGCCTTTAAAAAATTCCAGACATGGGGCATTAACAACCTCTCTGGGCAACCTGTGCCAGTGTTTCACCACCTTCTGAGTTAAAAATTTATTCCTAACATCTAATCTAAACCTGCCCTCTTTCAGTTTAAAACCACTGCCTGTACAAAACATCCCTCTCACTCCTTTTATAAGCCCCCTTCAAGTCCTGCATGGCCACAGTGAGGCCTCCCTGGGGCCTTCTTCAGGATGGGCATCCCCAACCTCCCTCAGCCTTCCCTCAGAGCAGAAGGGCTCCAGCTCTCAGAGCGTGTCTGTGGCCCTAAGATCTTGCAAATAACTTAAATATCCACAAACCCTAAGTTGGATTTTGCTGCCATGTGCAGTCACAAGCATTTTTCCTCATTGCTGAGGTTTCTGATGCCCCAGCTCTGTCTGTTAAGTGTCATGCTATGTGTGCCTGTGTCTGGCATCATGGAAGGCAAAAGGACCCCAAAAAGTTGGGTCTGCTGTCCTAACCCTGCTTGATCTTCTTGGGGACATGAAGATCTTTGTGTTAAGGTGGATCAACAATTCCTGGCACATGGATCAGCCCTGTTAAAAGGAGAAGTTAAGGGACTTGCAGGCTTTGCCTTTATTTAGCCTGGGGGTTTTTTTATTCAGTTCTGTAATTTAATAGGCATATTCATCCCTTTTCACCAGAAATTAATCTTCATTTTGTCTGACCATTTCCATGCTCCTTGAATTCCATCCCCCATTCCAGAGCAGTACTGGTTTTATCACTCAAATTAGCTGCTTTGGGGAAGCTTGTCCAACAACCTTCCTGTGAGAGAGAATGAGGGGTCTGGGGACACTTGTACTGTACAAGGAAGGGTTCTGTTACCTGGAAGAGTTAATTTTTTTGGTTTTTCTTTCCAGGACACTCTAGTACCAGAAGAGTGGAAGAAATGTGGAAAAACAAAGCAAATGCCTTCAGAACAGAAGCCAATAAATAACTGAAAGGCCAGAAGAAGGAAGGCAGAAGATGATTCTTTTTTATATATTAAGTCAAAAAGGGTGCCAGTTAAACTTTTTTTAAAACGTTTATTTTCATCATTGTGTTCATGCTACTGGAGTGCTTTTCATATGAATCTGGAAAATCTTTTCTGCCCTGGATCCTCCCCCCTTCTCCCAGGACGTTTGAATTTCCTTTGAAGAAAAAGGAAGAAGAAAATACAAATCTGCTTTTCCCCAGATGCCCTTTCCTCATCCTAAAGATTTGTGAATAAAGAGGAAAGAATGGTCCTGAGTGTTGTGTTTTGGCTGTCTCAGAGGTGGTGATTGGAAACTGGGCTCACATGAGAATAAAAAGAGCTTTTTCTGGTGGGTAATTTTGTGTGTGAGTCACTGCTGAGTGTGAAGCTTCCTGTTCTTTCATGTCCTTTCCCAGGGGGGTGTGTTTATTTGGGGAGGGGACTTCTCTCCTGCCTTTCCCCTTTCTCCACTAAGGGCTCTTCTCTCCCCCTCCAGGCTGTGCCCAGCTGCTCTGGGCCCTTGTGGGGAGCCAGCTGTGGTGCTGCTGGGCTGGTGTGTCTGAGCTGGCAGGTTTGGGGGTCCTGTGGGGGCTTCACTTTCTTTCCAGCCTCTGGAAGTAACCTTGTCACTCCAAATCTGAGTTTGGTGGAGGTTGTTGCCTCTGGTCTTCTGTGAAACCAAAACCCTGTTGTTTGTCTGTTGGTTGTCACGTGGCCACGTTTGAGTTACTCAAACTCTGATTTCCCACCTAATTACTCCCTTCAGGACCACTGGGCAGTGCTGAGGCAGCAGATTTGGGTGTTTCTGAAGGACTCACAGGTAGCAACAACCAAAGGCCTAAATCTCCTGATGGGCAACTTCCACGTGGGAAACAACAGTTGCTCCTCCTTCCCCTGCATCCATGCCCTGGCTCCTGTTCAACTGCTGTCAAGGGTAGTTGCTTTAAAGGCATTTTGGCAAAGGAACATTATCAAATGTCTTCTGGAAATCCAGGAAAATTACATCAGCAGGCAAACATGTGGATAGAGGGTGTGGAGCTGAATCCTCCAAAGCATTTCACGTGTGTGAACGTGACCCTGCTCTATTAAATCCACCTTGTCTCTTCCCCATGCTGTTGCTCACACTTAGCTCACTGTTCCTGCTCTTTGTAGCAGTTCCTACCTGCTTGTTCAGTGTTGATGGACCCACAGAGGTTTAATGAACTTCTTTCACCTCCTCTGCACTCCTTCAACATCAGATCTTGGGCTGCATTCAAGTCCTCTGGGACTAAAGGAGTTTTAAGCAAAAAATAACTGAGCTACTATTCATAGTCATTTACCCTGCAGTGGTTTTTTTTTAGCCTCATATTTTGTTACTGCTCACTTAGCAGCTTTGTTTTGTCACTAATTCTTTCTGCTGATGCTTCATGCTACGACAGAACTTTCCCTGTGCCTGTGGAGCTGCAGCATGTTATCCAAGGAGAGCACAGATGCCAAAGGACAACCATGGAGGGCCCCTCTTCTTCTCTAAGCTATTGATATTTCTACTTCCTTGGGTATACATTAGGAAATATTGGTTTTATTATTTTGGTCTTTTATTCCTCAGATATTTTCTGATTTGCTTTGTTTTTATATTTAATCTTCCACAGGTTGAGCATTTGTTTCCTCAAGCAAAGGAAACTTCAAAAGAAGTTTCTTCTATTCCAAATAGCTACACTCAACCATCCATTTAATCACACAAACTTAATCACCCAAACACTTTCTGAAATGTTTTGGATAGGTCTTTGCTTTTATTGGGGGTATCCAATCCAGTGTTTGCATATTCCTTTTATGACACTTAACAGAGTTTAAATTGTTTCTGCTACCACGTCTACTTACTGCTTTAGGAAGCTGCTTCATTTTTTGTAAATCCTTTCCTTGGAGCAAGTCCCAAAGGCTTTGAGTGCATTGTTACAGAACAGGTTTACAAACCCATCCTGAACCAGGCTCCCCAGGTGCTCCTTCTTTGTGTGTTTCTGCAGCACAAGGATGGCTGATGTCTCTGCCAGCTGCCTGCCCGTGGAAGGGTAGCAGTTGTCCCTTGAAGCTGTGACAGCACTACTGATCTCCCTCACCCTCCCCTCGATGTTTCCCGTCCTGCTGGGTGGTTTGTAACATTTCCCTAGTGCTGGAACTGTAAACCTGAACAGGGGGCTGCAACAGGTACAGAGTTGGTGCAACTATGAACTAATTTCTGTTAGTTCTAATTTCAGTGCCCTGGAGCCTCCTATCCTAAAACAGGGCACCTGAGGAAAAATGAGATGGTAACTATGCACACTATCAAGGAATAGTTGGAGTGCAAGGAGGGAAGACTTCAGAGGCTTTAACACACGTTTATGTATCATATTTCCAGCCTGGTGTAATTGGCAGTGGAGCTGGTGCCTTTGCTGGCCCAGTTCTGAGTCATCCTTGGTGCACCTGCTCACTGTCTTTGAGGAGCATCTTCCACTGTGGGCCCAGGATCAGGACAATAAGGTCTCAACAAAAGAGCCATCTTGACCTGCTGTTGGACAGGTTTATTCAGAAGGACTCTTATCTCCTGCTGCTGATGGGAAAGCAGAGCCCAGCCTGGTGTTATTTACATTTCTGAAGACATAATTATTACACAATAGGGGGATTGGGGTGAGAGGGAGGAAGTAGCTGTATGAGATCACTGGGCTAACAACTTGCTCCTTTTAGAACTTTTACAGTTGTAAGTGTAGCCACGGTGGAGTTCAACAGGACTGAGCTGAAACAGTGACTGCCCAATCTGATGCACAGGGATCTCCTTTAGCTCTGGCTTAGCTGTAACTTCAGCTCGAACTCCTCAAGGCTGAGCAGTAACCATAGCTGAGCTCATCAGAGTTCGTTCTGCTGCCAGGGCTCTGTGTCAGGAAGCCAGGCAGCAGCAGCAGCCCAGGGCAGTGTTTCCAATGACTGGGAGATGTGTGGATCATGTCTCACCTCATCCTGATCCTTGCTGTGTGTGCTTGTGCCATCAGCAACAATTTAGAGGGCACTGTAATCAATTTACTAAGTTGCCTAGAGGTGCCTCTTGATGGCCTCATATTTATTAATCAGGCCCTCAAACAGAATGATGACTTGGCAGAAATTTTGCTACAGTTTGTGATTTGAAACCTTAATTAGTAGACAGAATGTCCCCAGGATTACAAGTGTATCAGTTGGTTTAGTCTCTGTGTGTAAAGCAGCCTGAGGTTAAACCACAGAAGTGTTTCTTTTCTGATTCAGTACAGAGCAGGATTTCAAGAGGGGAGTTAAATTGTAAAGACTGGAGTAAATTAAGCAGTGCATCAGCACTGCCTTGCTTTGGTGAGATCTGAGGAGTGTATGCATCAGTTTCCAGCTGCTCACATCTGGGAGTGTCTTCACTGCTGTGAAGAGCTCACTGTACACTTTGGTCCACGAGCTCTGAATTATTCTAGACAGGAAGAGGAAGAAAAGAGAATTACCAGAAAACTTCATAAGCACACACAGAAATTTTTCATCCTTTGGAGGCTTTTCCTGACTGACCTTATTTGTGGAAAGGTAACCAAGTCAAGCACTGCAAGAGAGATGCTGGAATGCCATGCTCTCCCAGCTGAATCCATAGCCAAGATTTATGGAGAGTTCTGATCTTCCCCATCTTCCCCAGCCCCTCTTTTGTTCAGTGTGCACACAGATCTCTCCACACCCCTTTATATTGTGCTGGCAGGATTGGACAGGCTTAATTTCTGTGTGACAGGGCAGTAAGATGAGGTTGCTTCACACAGCTCAACTGGTCATTGTACAAGTGAAGGTATTTGCAAGAATGGACAGTTTGCTGGCTCTCAGTCCCTCAGGCTGCAGAATTTAGAGCATAATTCAAGTTCCAGCTGACTGTTTTCAAGAGTGAGAAATACAGAAAACAGTAAAACTTCCTCTGCTGTCCAGTGCAGGGAAAACCTGACATGTCCCAGGGACCTAGAGACAGGTTCTGCTGCTGGAGGAAGACTTTTGTCTGCCTTTAGCCTGGCTAAGACACTCAGGCACTCTATCTCAGAGCTTTGCAAGCCTGTTCCCAGACATCCACATGCAACTTCACAGCACTTGAGGTCTATCTGTTCAAACTAGCAGGGTTTTAGGTACTTGACAAAACTGATTGGGAGGGTTTTTCCTCCTTAAATCGCAGCAAGCATCTTTTTCATAGACAGCAGTGGGAGCTGGCATTGCTAAAGGGGAGTCTTCAAACCTTGAGCAGTGCAGCAGCAGTGAGTTCTGTACAGGACTGAGCAGGGAATGGTACTCACCAGAGCGTGGGGAGATGGAAAAGGGAGAAGTATTTACATGAGCTTAGCCAGGGAGCCAGGAAAGCCTTCTAACCGACTGCTGTGGCTGTCCTGAGGCCTATCAAGGAAAAGGACAGGGATGGCATGATGGGATCAGGAGAGAAATTCTCTTTTCTGCTACTATTTTACTGGATTATGAGGTTGAGAAGACAGCAGAATGATGTGCTGCTGTGTGTGGTGCAGGCTGCCTCAGGACAGGCTCCTCTCATCTGCACCCCACCCGGGGTCAGTCCCATTCTTTCCCTGACTGTTCCTGAAATGACAATTCAGGAGGTTCACATCTGGAAGCCCGCCAGCAGTAAGGCCCTGGCCGTGTTCCTGCAGAGAATGAACTGGTCCCACCCACCTTTGGCTCTGCAGGATGGCTCCCAGGAAGTCCCTCAGTACCATCTGCTGGTGGTACTGGCTGTCCATGAGGATGCTGCCAGACTGGCGCCTGGTCAGGAACTCCTGCACCCCTTCCCCTGGGCTGCTCTCGCTGCTCCTGTCAGTGAAGATGAGAAACATCTTTGTTTCTGGGATGCCTTTCTGTCCCTCATTCAAAGTTTGGCTCAGGATGAGCAGCACAGAAAGGGAGCCTGCTGGTACTGAGCATAGGGCCATTCTGCTCAATTTCAGCAAGAAATTGGTTGCTGTATTTGCTCCTTTGTTAGAAGATGGACTGGGGCTGGCTTGCATCTGACCATTGAATGGCAGTCAGTGATCTCACCAGCCAAGGGTAATGGAGAGGCTGCTTTCTGTGTTCAAACCAGCCCAGGGATAACTGTTCCCTACCAGTGAAGGATCATTGCAAATACCACCTGCAAATATTATTGCTTGTTGGTATTGCAGCAGAAACCTCAGCTGATCTGATGCTTACAGCCTTGGAGGAAAGGATTAATTAGGCTGCTTTAATGATAACTGTGATTAGGGGGATCCAAGACTGTAGGGGTGCAGGATGCCCTTCAGGATGTGGAAAAGCAGGAGAGATTGTTTCTGTTGCAGTGAAAGGCAGCTATTTCTGCCAGGTGCATGGAAGACACTGCCCAGGGGAATAAGCAAAACTCAGCCCCAGGACAGCAGGGTGCTGGGGCTTACCCAAGCCTCTTGCCAATGATGGTCTGCAGGAATTTTCTGGCAGAAATCTGCCCCAGGAATTTCCTGTAGTTGTCAGTGAATATGGCATCAGCGTGGCGCTGCATCCTGCGGGGAAAGGAAGCACAATGAGCTCTCTGAGAACCCTCCAGGTGGGAAATAACAGGTGTGACAGTGCTGGTATCAGGGCAGGTGACCACAGCAAACACCTTGTAGTGTTGCACTGCATTAGTGTTGGAGGAAAAAAGGATTTGAGGGAGCTCAGTCCTGACATGAAGGCAGCAGGCGAAATAAAACGTCTAGGGCAGGGCTGGGCTGGGCCATTCCAGAGCTCTGCAGCAGCACCATCACCTCCTGGGAGGGCTGGGACAGGGTGACAGGAGCCTCCAGCAGAGCTCTAACCTGTGGTTAGACCCAGGCTCCAGGAAATCCACAGGTAAGGGAAGAACAAACCCCACCACTGGTCCCACTGCTGTAAGGACGAGTCCTCTGTGCTTCAGACAAATAATCATCCTCTATCTCCACACAGAGGTGGAAAGGAGAGGCTCTAGCTTCCCTGAAGAGGGATTCCCAGAGCTCAGTGAGAAATTCTGCAGGAGCCCTGGGCCTGTGAGCCTGCCCTGTCAGTGTGTCCTTGCTGGTGGGGGACAGCAGGACGTGGCTCTGAACACAATGGTTTGGGACTAACTGGGCTGGGGGGAGGCTGTAACCAGCACACTCTGCAGCAGCAGGGCTGGCAGGTGAGTACAAACCTTTTCTCAGTGGGGTCTGTTAAAAAACCCTCCTCCTCCTGCTCCTCTGCCAAGGGGCTATGGCTCTGCAGGGAGCTGCTGTGCTGCAGCTGGAAGTTCATGGCCTTGCCAGCAACCAGCCCTGGACTGTACCTGCAAGAGAAACCCCAGGCACACTGTGAGATGTGCTCAGATGCCACTTGGGGCTCAGTCTTCTCAATTGTTATTCCCTATTTTCCTGCTTTTTCTTTCTCCATTTTTAATCCCATATTAACAGTAACACATTTACTGTCTATCACTCTCCCCAGCTAGAAACTGCCCTGAAGCTCTTCCAGCAGTGAAAAGATGGTTTATAGAGCTGCCTCAAATACCCTCTGTCCCCCTCACTGAGCTCCCAGCACCCCTGAGCAAAGCCCCAGTGTTTCTGGTATTGTTGTGCCATGGCTTTGGCACAAGGTTAAAGCTTTTTCTATGGGACTTTGCAAATCCACATTAGAGAAGCCAATGCTCAGTTTTGGGCTTCTGTTGATCTGTAGAGGTACAAAGCAGTATTACAACTTCTAAGAGCCAACAAGGAAATACTTGAAATATTAATAGGTATCTGTAGATTTCATGTACTGGAATATTTGCAGTCCTAACTTCAGTGTAGGTGCCCTGCAGCCACAAATTTTAATCAGTGTTTGAGCTGGAGGTGCTGCCTGCTCTGGAGATTGCCACATTTCCCTTTATAGAACCCAGCATTCAATTCTAAACCCAACTGTTTGGGCTGAAATATTCCATCAGGTGCCTGCCTTCTTTGGAAATCACCCCTAGGCCAGCAGCATACCCAAAAATTTAAGACAAGGCAAAGAAATAGGCCCTAGAAACACCTTTGGAGTTCATCTGGCTTTCAGAAGTGCTGGCAACTTTAGTTTGGTACCTGCTTATTTTGCACAAGGTCAGAGATGAGGCAGAGTGAGAGTGTGCACAAAGCACTCAGCACTTACCTGAGAGCTGGGTAGAGAGGAGAGGAGATGGAGCATGTGACCAAATGCAGGACCAGGAGCAGGGTGGCCTTATCCAGCATCTTCCACCCCTTGGA
Organism: Notiomystis cincta; assembly: GCA_013398075.1. Classification (NCBI taxonomy): domain Eukaryota; kingdom Metazoa; phylum Chordata; class Aves; order Passeriformes; family Notiomystidae; genus Notiomystis; species Notiomystis cincta. The sequence continues at coordinate 26,154 of VZRX01003039.1, forward strand.
GTCACCTAAAATGCAGAGCAGCCTGAGCCAGGGCAGTGAGGTGCTGTGGGCCAGGAGGGGAGGCCAAGTGCCACCTCTCAGTGCCCCTGCTCATTTCTCAGCACAAAGGGACTGGAAATGTGGTGTGGCACAGTGTCCCCACGGAGTGCAGCCCCCGGGGGCAGTGGCTCTGTGTGAGCTGGTGGCTCCCCTGGCTGGGGAGGCAGAGCCGACCAGGCTTTGGTGCCGTGGGACCCCCTCCCTGACCTGTCCCGGTGCTGTGGCTGGAGGAGAGCTCTCTCTCGGGCCGGTGTGAGCCCCTGGGCCCCTGCAGGGGCTGTAAAAGCAGCTGGATGGGGGCAGCAGTCGGCAGGGATGGGAAAGGAGCCTCGCTGCCTGCGCAGAGCCAGCCCCGGGAGCTCTCCTGCCCCGGGAACCTCTCTGCTCGCACGGCTCCACCTGAGGCTCAGCTCGGAGCCCGGCAGGGACTGGGCTGCCTCGCTGCCTGTCCAGGGACGGGGAAAAACAGGGAAATCCAACGAAATTCCTGGGCAGAGGGGTAACATCGGCACAGAGGTAACTCCAGCAAAGCCATTTATCGAAGGCAAATGCTGAGCTTGGTTTATCAAACCAAACACAGACTGTTCTTTCCGTGGAGAGGGGTGGAGACGGGACTGGGCTGAAGCGGGTCCGTTCGGAAGGGCTGGAGGCGGCGGTGCTGAGCCGCCCCCGGGCCGGGCTGAGCCGCGGAGCTTCGTGTCCGGGGCTGGGCTGGAGAGCTGCGGTGACTCAGAGCCGCCCGAGGTCACCCAGCTTTTGTTCTTGGAAGCGAGCAACAGTAGGGAAGTGGGGAGGTATTTCAGTGAATGCCGCTCTGCCTGAGTTTCCATTGAAAGCCACTGATCTTTTGCTCAAAGAAGATTCTTTAAGAATGCGCATAGAAACCTTTAAAATGCCAAGTTTCCCTGTTCCCTATCTTATTTTACACAAGAAAAGAACAGCAAGATATTTGATCTCCCTAAGAGGAGGGGGAAAAAAAACCCTCTTCCAAATGTATAACAATACTATTTTGTAAAAGGAGCAGCTTCCAGATGGAAAGGGTTCGGTTGGACTTCTGATTGCTCAAGTGAACTTTCAAGCAGTGGGTTTTACCGATGGGGGGGGCAGGGTGGCTTTTTGGTGGAAAACATCATCAGTGAGCTCTCTTTGCCGCTTGGAGAGAAAAGGGATCAACCCCCCGGTCAGCACAGAGAGGGAGAGGCTGGCTGAGGACCTTGCAAGTGGCTCTGATGTTGACACCAGGCACGGTGATAACAGGATTAGTGGCAGAGGTGCACGGGCAGACACGGGAAAAGGCGTCACTGTAAGAAAAGGGTTTCTCGTCACGAAGTCATTCTCAGCCCAGTCCCTGTTTCCAGTTACTTGTGCTCCCAGCAGCTTCCCCAGCAATTCCCCTGGGAATAGCGCAGTAGCTCCTGACTCCTCTAGAGCTCCTTGTGGCATCTTTTACCTCCTGCTCTATTACAGAATCACTTTGGCCCCTCAGAGAGCCAAGGAATGCTTAAAAGAAGGAAAAAAGGGACTTTGATAGATGTACACGACTTCTGCTTTTAGAACAAATCCCCTGCTTCCCTTTCTTTTTTCCTTTTTCATTTGAACTTGGAAAAACATGCTTCTTCTGTGCCTCTTCCCTAAATATCTTCAAGAAAAATCCCAACTCAGATCTTTCTAGATAGAGGAAATTATCTAAGGCATCTATCAGTGGGTACCAGCAGCTATAAAAAGTGCCAACCAGAAAATTTAATCAGTGCTAGAGAAGCTTCTATGTGAGCTGAGAAGTGCCAATGTGAATGAAAACCCAGCTCAATGCTGTTTGCTCCCGTTTCCTCTTCCTAAGATACAGCCCTGATTGCCACTTTCTTTGGCTTCTCTTCTTCAAATGGTGGGGTTTTCCCTAGAATTGCTTTTTGAACATTTGAGATCCTTTTTTTAATTTCTCTACAATTAGTTTCTTTGCAATTACTTTTCGTTTGTTTCTGGCTTTGTCCTTCTTCCCCTGCCCTGCTTTGTCTTCTCTCCCTTAGCCACAGCCAGCTTCCAGATTTTTGGGTATGTCTGTCCCCCTTTTTCCCTCGTGAATAAATGAGAAATTAAAGTCCTACATCCCTTCCCAGATGTGTCTGCTATTTCAGAGGAGAGGCTGGGAGATTGAAGTGTCACCCTGTGTGCAGGCAACTTGACAGCTCTGCAAAACACCTTCAAAATTCTCCTGAGGTGAGGGACACCCTCACTTTCCATTCTGGCAGCATGTGAAAAAATGATTAATAAATAAATTCCCCTTAAGATGAAGAGCTTTTAGCACCATTCCAGCAGATGAAGTGTAATAGCTTCGTTCCATCCTGTGCAGTGGGAACAGCAGCTTTGTGACAGGGATGTTGGAGAGCTGGGTAACTCTTGGCATTTCTGAAACCTCAGCCTGAGCAGTCTTAAAAATACCTCTGTGTAGATGAAAAGAAGCTTTTGCCATGCCTGCTGTTCTACAAAGCTGAAACTTTTATACCCTGAAATGCTGCATTAGAAAAGCAGAAATCCTTTTAAGTGCCTCCCTGTGCCTTGTCGTGGCTGGCTTTGCATTACCTGGAACACACAGTTGTGTTTCTCCTCAGCTTTGGTTGGGCTCAAGCACAGTTTCAATGCTGGGTGAGTAAAACATCCTTCTTTTGCCAGGGTAAAAGAAACTCGCATCAACATAGCAAAAGGAAAAAATTGTGCTACAGCTGGTGAACATCTAACAAGCTTTAAAAAGCTCATCTATGCTCTAATTCCATTGGTTTGCATTTATGATGTAGTTCAATTATTGTTTCAGTCTATAAGTTGGTACTAAAGCACCTTGGTACAAACCTTGGTGTGGTACAAAGTGTTGTACCTGGCAAAGCTAATTCCTGATGCCAGCTTTGACTGCGCTTCAGTGGGATTTAATTGCCTCCAACTTCCAAACAGACACTATCTCGTTAAACGCACAGAGAGAGGCTCCCACTTACCGTTCCTGCAGAGAACAAGCGCTTCCTGGACCAGCCCCTGCCCAGGTGTTCGTGCCCCCGTTGCGATGCGAGCGCTCCTCCGAGCTCTGCGGCGCCGCCGGGTCCGCGCCCCGCGCGGTGCCGGGCAGGACCCGCACTCGTGCTGGGCACCGAGGACACTCCCGGCCCTCGCCGTGTCCTCTGGCCGCCAGGGAGCTGCAACTCCGCCTTTTATACCTGAGCTCCCTCAGGAGTCCTGTGGGCTTCCACGCGTCAGAGATTCAATTATCCTGCTGGGTTTCAAAGGCTGTTTGCATCCTTTGTGTGTGTGTGTGCGCGGGGCGGTGGCGGGGAGGGGAGGGGGTTATGCCCGCGCTCCGGGGTCATTTGCACTCTTTATCTCTCAAAGAGTGGAGAGCAAATAACAGCAATAATCTGGCAGAGCGAATGACAAATTCACTTTACAAGGTAAACTTCGCTTTTCCTCTGCAACGGCATTTTTTCCCTTCTACTCCTCAATGAGAGCGAGCTCACCATTAGTACTTTCTCACACTGCCTGAACTGGAGCGTTGATCTTTTTGCTATTTTATTTTTCTTTGATTATCAGCCTTTTCCTCCTTCTCCTTTGTTACTCACACCTGCATTAGGGGGGCAGTTCACGCTTCAGTCCCTCGCAAACACCACAGCTCCACACCAAGCCCAGGAAGCAGCTGGAGAGCCCTGCCCCACTCATGTGCTCTGGAAATAGGCAGGGATCTTCCCTGGGCTGCTGCGAGCACTGGCAGCTGTGCTCGTTCCTGGAACGAGGTCTGTGAAAGCCCCATTAAAAGGAACACAGAGCCTTGGTGCCCAGAGGAGCTCAAAAGGAGGTGCCAGCATGAGCTCCACCTGCCACATTTTCCATATCGACTTCACAATGCCCAGAACTGATGTGGACCCAGGGAGTGTTGTCTCAGGGCTTGCATGGCTCGATGATGGGAAGAAGTTTGAGCAGGTGAGATGATCCATGTCTGCCTGCTGCCAAAGAGCTTCACCTGGCACCACAGCGGTGCCACAGCTGTTGGTGGCAGAGAGGGACTGCAGGGAGGGTGGTGCAGCTGGGGTGCACGTGGTGCCTGTGTGAGCAGGGGGTCAGAAGCATCCAGTGATGTCTAACTCTGCTGTTCTCTCATTGCTTCCTGCAAACCAGGCAGGTCTGTCACCTGTGTCATGCACTGGAGACAGAGATTTCTGGGTAGCACAGAGCAGGTTTTCCAAAATCCTTGTCCTGGTGCACACAGCTGCATGCAGTCCTGGTAAACTGGAAAGGGGTTTTGTTAGCTTTTTTGAATCTGTTCGTGTTCTCTCATGTGTGAGGCCAGTTGCACTAATTTTTCAGCATGATTTATTTTTCTTCCACTGTCTTGGTGCTGCACTGGCTGAGCAGATGAATCAGATCATGCTGTTAAACCAGTCAATAGCCAATGCTATTTCAAGGTATTATCTTATAGCCTGGTCTTGAGCTGACTCTCCACCCAGCTGGCCCCTTGCCTTACACTGAGCTGCGTATGATACCAGGCAGTATTTCTCTGAGCAAGGAGAGCCCACAGATCCAGGAGACTCAGTCTGTAACTGACTTGTTTCCTGCTGCCCAGCTTGGGCTAGCAGGGCTGTGATCTGTGTCCAGACCTCAAGTGAGCTGCTTTCACTGAAGGCTCTATAAAGCTCCATCATCCCAGGGGTTTCCTTGTGCTGCCTGGGTTGGGTTCCTGCCATGCACAGCTGGACCCAGCAAGGCCCACAACAACAGCTTTGGGTTAATTGTGGGAGGCAGCAGGAATTTCTAAAAACCCTTCAGGCTCTGTCAGGTCTATCCAGCTTAGGAGTTCTGCAATTGCATAAATAGAGCAGCTTTTGTGTCCCTGGGATTTCCTGTCCCAGCTTCAATCAAAACCTTCCCCTTCTTCCCAGCCCTCAGAAGGGTCATTTTTGGAGTGGCTCCACAGGCTCTCCCTCTGGTCCTTGCAGCTGCTTCTGCAGCAGAAATGTCTGTGATCCCCACTGCTGCCTGGATGAAGATGCTACGGACTGTGACAGGACTCAGAGTTGTTTGGAGCCAGTTTTGCACCCACCCCTGCTGGTGTTGAGTGTGTGTTTGAGCTGGCAGCTGCAGGCTCTGTTCTCATGGCCATTTTTCAGCAGGGCTGTCACACATGCAGACCTGGTGGCCCCTGCACAGCCAAGGGAGCTCTGGCTGCAGTTCTGTGCTCCCCAGAGCTGTCCCCAGGACTATCAGTGGCATTCAAAGTCTGAACACACTGGCTGTGTGACAGCATTCCCCACAGAAACTTCACTTTCAGGTTAGTATCAAGAATAATTTGCCACAACAGATGACAAACTAGATTTGCAAAATGAACAAGCATTTTCTCTTTAGAGTGTTTCTTGGTTCGTCCCTAGAACCTTCCCAGTTTCTCCCCACCTCTGCTCCCCACCACAGCAAGTGTAGAGGTTTGTAACACTCGTTACCTCCCCAGGTGTTCATGTCAGCAAAGAGCAGAGGGTAACTCTCTGCTTGCCCTCTGAAGCCAAGCCTACAGCAGCACAAGCTTGATGGAATCTGCAGCCAGGCACGAGCTGCCACAGGCATCTTCACCATCAGTGACTGCCAGATTTTGGAGTCACATCCAAGCAGACCCACCCTCCCCACAGCCCTTGGGTGAAGCACATGCCAGCTGCTCTTATTTCAGAGCTTCTCTGGCAAAGGACACAGAGTTAGCAATGAGCTAGAAACACTTCAGAGCTCTCCTGCAGCAATTTCCCAGGTATTGATTTCCTCTCAGCTTTACCTCCCCCAGTCTCCATGCCATGCTTTACAAAATCCCCCTGTCTATTCCAGGTGCATGACAAAACAACTTCAGATGAGCTGAGCAGTGTGGGAAATGGTCCTGCTCACCTCGTGGGCTTGAAACGAATGAAAGGCAGAACTAACTCATCAAATGGCAAAAATCCATCCTGTGTTCTCAGCTCTCAAAAGCTTTTCTGAACTCCTCCAAAATGTCACACAGGATGGTTTCTCCAGCCTCTACCAATTCCAGGAGAGCCCTGGGGACAGGGCTGTTCCCTCTGGTTTGCTTTTACTTGAGTGAGAGGTGGGGGGGTGACTAACTTGTGGCAAATGCACTAATGGTGAATTAAACAGAACTGCCTAAGACTAAAAGTTAAGATTTTTTGCCTGGGTTTGCTATCATAGAGGTGGGATGGAACCCATTTTGGTTTAAGTGTCTTATCCCAAGTGGCAGAGTTCAGGCACATTATAATAACTTCATAATCATTTAATTGCAGCATTCATTACTGCTCTGTTAACAGTAACTCTCATTTCTAAGTTCTTTGTAGAAATCCAGTTATTTCTGTGGAAGGCAAGCAAACTAAAATGAAATGAGAAAGATGACATTTAGCCTGTGCTACCAGTTCCTTCTAAGGGAAAAGCAAAAACCCAGAACTTCAACCCAGCAGGTGTGGTGAGTCTTGCCTTTAGAAAATCATATGAGACTTGATTTATTCTTCTTGGAAGGATAAAGTGCTGAGACTTGGATCTTCAGATCCTCCAGACTCAATCCTTTGAACATCAATAAATTTCCTGAGGAGAATATTCCCTGGAGGAATTCAAACTGGTAGGAAGCCAAATACAAACATTTATCAAAATCATCTCAAGGAAGGAGACTCTCTGGATGAGAGCACTGTTTGCACTCTGAGAATGAGTCTGAAGCAGGGGATCAGATTAAAAATAGGCAAAATAAATCAGAAATTCAGAATGTGCAAGAAGTGCTGTCAGAAAGGACCGACTGTCTCATGGTGTTAAAAACCTGCTCGAAAAGCCTACTTAATCTTCAAACATGAACTATCCCTGAGCCTGTACAAGAGAGCAAATGGCAAGAGAGCAAATGTGAGATGTGCATCTGTCAGGAGGCCCCATGGGCTCTGCAGGTGGGGTCCATTTATAGAACCTGTACCTGTCTGGCTCTGTTTATTTCCTGGAGGAGCTCTGGAGCATTTCAGCACTGCCCAAGTGAACTGCCAGGAGTTTCAGCCAGGCAGCAGCACGTTACACTCAGCTTGAGAGCTGCTGATTCCTGAATTTCTGGCTGTCTAAATACCATCCCTTCCTCTTCCAGCCCTGGCAGACAGGGCTGAGCTGCCAGCAGTGAATGTCAGTAATTAAAGAGCTCATCTTTGGCCTTACCACTCTCATTTCAGTTTGGAAAGGAGCCTTGGCTAGAAGGTTACACAGCACGTTACAGCCAGAACCAGTGAACAGGGAGAGGCAGCTTCAATCCCTTGAAAAGCCTCTGCTAAAAACCAGAATATGAGTGAGATGTTACTGGCATTGAGAAGGCAAAATGTGGTTTATGGAGAGGGAATGAGGAAGGCTGTGTTTCCAGTAAGGGATGAGAAATGAGAGCAGTTGTAAGTAATTTTTTTCCTGGCTGAATATGAATGTGCAACCTGAGGATGACAACACCTCAGAGCACAAGGATCACATGTACAGTGAGTGGTAACAGAGAGGCCTCACTGCAAAGACAAGCAGGAAACACTGCAGTGCAAAGCAAAGAAGAAATGTAGAAAGGAGTGAAAAAGCCAAGGATGATTTGCCTGAGCATTGTCCCTACTTAGAACTGAGTGCTGACAAAATTGCCATGTCCACTTATTGAATCAATTTTTGTTGAATTTTTGAGCCCCACTTGCACCTGTTAGGCTTTGGGGAAATCTCTCCCTTTTTTTTAAATAAATAGCTTCCTTTTTCTGTCATTTCCCAGTCAGGTGCAAGGAGTGGGTCAGTGTGGTGCTGGGGGAAGGTGGGGGAAGGTGGGCTGGTGGCACCACCTGCTTGTGGCTCCCAGGCTGGGGCACTCCTGAGCTGGCCTGGGGGTTTTGGCAGCCTTAGGGTGAAATAGAAGGGGGAGAGAAGGGGCAGGAGCTGCCTAAAACCTGCACATTTCACCTGCCTAATTCTGCTTGGAGTGAGCAGTGCCCTTTGTGTTGGGGAGAGAAGAAAAAGAATAAAATATACAGTAATAAGACACTTATTACAGTAATATACAGTAATATACAGTAATATACAGTAATATACAGTAATATACAGTAATATACAGTAATATACAGTAATAAGTGTCTTTTCCCCTTTGCCTGCAAACTCCATCTGTGAGGACTGGAGCCTGTGAGGTGTGTGGAAAGCAGCACCAGCAGGTTCAGTGTACTGGTAATACTGGGAAGAATTTAATCCATCTGTTAATCCATTCTGATAAGATCCCTCCTGACATTTTCAAGAATTATTTCTTCCTCCTCAATGTGTTTTTTTCATCCTAAACATTCAGAGATTGGGATGTAAGAAGTGAAAGGGCAGAATTTACTGCTTTCCTGAGCTCTGCCATTATCCCTTAGCCACTCACCAGGGGCAGGGAAAGCTCTATTTAGGAGTAATTTTTCTCTTAGGATTTTATGCCAGAAGAGTTTCTGTGTAAATGTCTCTGGCTTCTGCCACTCATTCAGCAGTGTTCTCCAGTTGTCTGTAAAGTCTTCAGCACTAAAAGACATGAAAGATTTCTAATCCAATTGCTGAAAATCTTTGAAATCGTTATCATTAATATCCACTTAACTCAAATGCTTGGTAACAGCCTAGAAAATCCTTTTATTATAAATGCCATACCTTACTTAGTCTGTAGATAAGTAACTGATTAGGTTTTCCTCCAAGTGTTTAGGCTCTCTGGTAATAAAGCTCTGCAGCAAAACCAACCTGGCACTTCTGATAATTTAGGGTTAGGAAAAGGGCAAAACAAATCCAATTCTTTAAATGCCACAAATGAGCAAAACAGAGCCCAAGCCATTTTTCCCTTTGTAGGTCATTTTATCGAGACATCTCCAGTTCAGAGCTGGACACTGGACAGGACATTAAAAATAAAGTTCCTGTCGAGAGCAAAGCCAGAAGCATTAATTGATTAATTCTTTAATTAATTAATTGTTGCTGCCAGAGTATGTCAAGGGAGCAGATTGAAAACCTTGTGGATAAGGAGACACCCACCAGGACTGAAAGGCCACACAATTGATGGTGGGATTAAAACACTCACGGGGATTTAGGGGGTGAGTACATTAACCCTGAGGTGCTTCTGCCATGGGCACCCAGCCACAATGAGAGGACACAGCCTTTACCTGCTCCAGGAGAGGTTTAGGTTGGACATTAGGGAGGAGTTTCATCACAGAAGGGGTGATCAGACATTGGAATGGGCTGCCCAGGAAGGTGGTGGAGACACCATCCCTGGAGGTGTTTGAGTAAGGACTGGACGTGGCACGTAGAGCTCTGCTCTGGTTGACAAGGTGCTGTTGGGCCATAGGCTGGGCTTGGCCACCTCAGGGATCTTTTCCAAGCTCACTGATCAGTGAATCTGTGACCCACCCACAGCTGGGCTGGGCCCAGAGCACATGAGGCTGATTGGCCTCGGGGGGTTTGGGGGAACGCGGCAGTGGAGCCCCCAGGCCCCCACTCCCCCAGGTGTCCCAGGCCCCGCACCGCCCTGAGGCCACCCTTAGGCCGTGCTGCAACAGGGGTGGCTGGGCATGGCTGCCAGGGGGGTTGCTAGGGATGGTTGCTAGGGATGGTTGCTAGGGATGGTTGCTAGGGATGGTTGCTAGGGAAGGTTGCTAGGGATGGTTGCTAGGGATGGTTGCTAGGGATGGTTGCTAGGGATGGTTGCTAGGGATGGTTGCAGGGGCAGTTTCCAGGGCAGTTGTTGGGATGGTTGCTAGGGACGATTCCTGGGGCTGTTGCTAGGGATGGTTGCCAGGGAGGTTGCTATGGTCGGTTACTGAGGTGGTTGCTAGGAGAGGTTGGTTGCTAGGTATGGTTGCTATGGAAGGTTGCTGGGATGGTTGCTAGGGACGGTTGCTGGGGTGGTTGTTGAGGTGGTTGCTGGGGCAGTTGCTAGGAGCAGTCGGTT
>VZRX01003039.1:36772-52735 GCA_013398075.1 Notiomystis cincta
GGGGCTCTGAGGGGCTCTGAGGGGCTCTGAGGGCTCTGAGGGCTCTGCGGGGCTCTGAGGGGCTCTGAGGGGCTCTGAGGGGCTCGGCGGGCAAGGGGCGCTGGCGAGGGGCAGCGGGAGGCGAGTGCAGAGCAGGGGGGCTCCGCTGGTCCTGCCGAGGCCGGGCGGCAGCGCGGGACTGGCCCGGGAGGCGCGGAGGGACGGAGGGACGGAGGGACGGAGGGAGGAGGGAGGAGGACGCCGGTGGTGTCCCCGCCCTGGGGCTGCACAGCTGCTTCCCCCACAGCCGAGCTCCTCGGCCGCGCTGGTGGCCGCTGGTTCGGCGGTGCGGAGAGCAACAACCAGTAGAAATTGCTCAGGCTCCGTCTCCACACCTGATAAGCCACGTAAAAATTCCAACTTGACGTTTTGTGCCTCGTCCTTTGGCGGAATCTTTTACTGCGCTTCATTTCCGCCGCAAGGAGGAGCTAATATGTATTAATTGAGCTGTCCCCATGGCTTTGTGCCGTGCTGATTGTTTATATAGTGCCAGGTGTTGAAGGTGTCAGCTGGGGAACACAGCGCAGCAAGGAGAAAGGGTTGAGTCTCCCCGGGCTGGTGCGTGGCCCTGCTCCTGGAAATACACGGATTTTTTTATCACAGGGCCTGGTCCTGGGCCGTGGGAGCAGCCACATCCTCTTTGGTGCTGTCACTGAGCAGAGCAGGAGCTGCAGCCCCGGGGAGCCCCTGGCTGGTCCTGGGGGAGAGGAGGGATCTTCCCACTCCTCCACCTTATCCACTGGGTTTTAGAGCACGTGAATAAGCTGGAGGGTCAAGGGCAGCTTCCTCTCAGGGTCTGACATAGAAGTATTGCTCTTGAAATGCAGTTTAAGAAGAACTTTAGGTGTGGCCATGGTGAGGTGGTCTGAGGAAAAAGACAGTTGACAACCTGTGGAGAAGAGATATTATCCAAGGAGTAGGTGGTGAAACTGAACTTCTTGGGAACAGGGAGGAGGGCTCCATCATCCAGGGACCTGTTGGCTTAGGTGCAAGCCAGAGGCTTGGGGCACTGTGTGAACCACTGGGATTTTTTTAAATGGAGGAATTTTGCTGAGAGTTTGGCTCCAGTGGTGGCAGGAAAACCAATGGTCTGAGTGTGAGTTGCCTGTGCAAGCAAGGGCACTGCTGTAATTAGTTGGAGCACAATGCCAGGTCTCCTCTGGACATATTTCAGGAGATATTGTTTGAAATGGTGGCAGCTGTTGCCAGCCTGCAAGAGAGCTTTGGTGCTGGTCATGTCACCTGGATTTGTTAGAGAAGTACTAATGCCCTCCAGGGAGGTGAGCTGGAAAAGGGGAAAGGAGGGCAGAGTTGTAAAAGATGAGGACAGAGAGGTTTTGTTTTCATTGAGTCTGTTTCCTTTTCTTGTTTATCTCTGTGTGTTGTGTTTCAGGTGTGTGAACTGGGATTATCAGCAGGAGTTTGTCCTAAGAAAACTCCAGGTGAGGAATGAAGGAACCTCCCTTCCTGTGTTTGAGGACAGGGGCAGGCAGCAGTAATGTTTTCAAAAGATATCCAGATGAGATAAATGCAGCTCAGAGGTGATTCTGCTTTTTACTTCCTTAGAAGCTGCTGGGAGAGGGGGTGTTTTAAAAGGCAGAAGCAGCTGGGAAGAGCCACATGCACACAGGGTGTGTTGCCAGCATTGTGCAGCCCTTGGGACTGGCTGAGCCTGTGTGGGTCAGTGTCTGTTCTGGCTTCATGGACAGGTCCCACACAGCCCTTGCTGTGTGTTTTAATCAGAATTTGAAACATTTTCTTTCACTGAAGAACAGACCTGGACAGGACCTCGAGAGGTCACCTGTTCTTGTCTCCTGGTTCAAAGACAGAATTATATACACCCATTCCCCATCCCAGCCAGTGCTTCTCTGGTCTGCTCTTCTGAATAACCAGTGGCAGGGATTCCACAGTCTCTCTGTTCCAATGGTTGGCAGTCTGTGCAGCTGGAAATGTTCTCCTGTCTTAAACTCAAAATAACATTCTGTACTTCAGTTGAATGAAAAGATAATAATTAGTTTTTGTAATTTAGATACTTGTCCTTTTAATATGTCAGCAAGTGATATTTGTCTCTTATATGCAATGGCATTGGGTTGTTGTTTCTCAAGTTTATCAACTCTAACTGCTGAATTATAAGCCAGGTTTACCATCCTTCTGGACTGGGTCACATCTGCAGGTTGTAACAATCTCCTCCCAGCCTGAGAAATGCAGAGCCTGCTTTGGAGATAATTCCTTGGGAGGAAATTCAGCACACAAACTCAGCTCACACCTGAGCTTTAGTGACACAGAGAATTGTAACTGTCAGTGAGCAGTGCTGATGCAGGGAATGCACACTGGGATCATCCAGGTCAGGAAAAGCCAGTGGGGCAGTAATCACAGCTGAGTGTGATGGCATCTCAGACTAATTGGATTTCCCTTTGGGGACTTCCTGAGGCCTTCTCCAGCAATCCTGGCAGGAGAGTTCTCCCTCGTTGTAAAAAGCCATTAGTCATTCATAGAATAAATTGACAACTCCATTAGCAAAAGATAAAGGGAGGGAGGAAGGATGGTCTCATGGCTGAGAAGCTTGGGACCCAGGAGATCAATATTTATCTCTGCCACAAACTACCTGTGTGTGACTGTTTTAACTTGCATGGGGCTCAGTGCAGCCAGCCACCAAAGCCACACTTATATTTATACACCTAACTCCTTCCTCTGTCTTTAACAGCCCTACTTCTGTGTGGTTTCAGTAGCTGGGTTTCTACAGCATCAAAAATAAGGCTGTGACCACACAGACAATATAAGTAAAAATAAATAGAATCAACTTCAGGAAGAAATGTATTCTTACTTATTAAGCTTTTCCCTTATTGTTTCATGAACAGGGTTCCTATTTTGTTTGTCTGCTCCTCACCCACAAATGGCCTAAGACCAGCAGTTGAGGGCTAGTTTTGTAGGCAGGTGACAAAAGACAAACACCCAAATTAAAGACAGCTTTCATTTTCCTTTTTGTTGTTGTTCCAGTGGATCAAGAGCATCTTCAAAACTCCCTGAGGGACTCTTATCATTTCTGGATAACAGAAAGCAAATGCCAGAAAGGATGATGCCAAACATTGCTCTGTGTTTTCCCCCTTGCAGTAACCAGTCTTCTTGAGAGCAGCAGAGGAGAAGGGTGTGCTGAGAATGGCTGCAGAGTTGGATTTCTCCCCCCCTGAGATCCCTGAGCCCACGTTCATGGAGAACGTGCTGCGCTACGGACTCTTCTTCGGAGCCATTTTCCAGCTGATCTGTGTGCTCGCCATAATCCTGCCCGTGTCCAAGTCCCACAAGGCAGTAAGCACTGCTCTTTAATACTGATAAAGATGGGCAGAGTCAGAAAACAGGATGGGAGGGAATGTGGAGTCACTAATGGAGACACAGCTGCCCCGGGGATTGGTGGCAGTTTCGTTGTTCATTCTCTTTCCTCACCTCTGGCTTTCCCACCCCCAGCTTTTGCCTTGTGAGAGGAAAGTCAGGAACAAATACCTGAGCCAGGGTCTCTCTTAATATCAGTGCAAAAAGTAACCTGAAGCACTGACAAGGTGCTAAATGCATGTGCAGTTCCTGGCTGCAGGAGAAGGCTTTGTCCCAACCCATATTGTCATCCTGCTGCTGATTTCCTTCATTAATTGCCAGGCAGGGCATCCCCTTTGCAGGACCTGCCTTCCAGAAAATTACTCTGGGCTCTAGTTTGTGTGTGATTTTTGGAAGCAAGATGCAGGTGAAATTTGTAGTATATCCTAAAGGTGAGGAAAGCAGCTTTCAGGGCTGACATCCCTTCCAGTGCCCAAGGGTCCTTTGATGCAGTTGGCACAGGAAGGTGAAAGAGAGAGGTTGAGCTGAGCTGTTCCTCCAGACTGAGGGATGTCCTGCATCTGCCTGGCTTTTCTCACTCATTAAAGAGAAAAATGTCCTTGGTGCTGGGTACAGGTATTTCAGTGCTGCAAGTTGAGTGCTTTGACACAGATGTTGTCTGGAAGCATATGGTGTATTTTCAGTAACAACTCAGCATGGGGAGCTTTGTTTTCAGACTCTTTATTTGCCATGTTTGCTCCCTCCTGTGCAGAGGAAGCATGGAAATTTTCAGCCTGTTGGGGGAAGGGAATGCCTCAGGATGAGGTACAGAGTGAAGGATAAAGTTCATGACCTAATTTTTCCACCTTTGACTGCTGGTGTGATGTGATGCTGTCCTGCCATGGGTCCTGCTCCCTCCTGCTCCTCCTGCCACAGGAGCTGCAGTGCCCAGCAGGGAGATGAACAGGCAGTTGCTGCATGCCATGCAGTGGCATTGCAAGTCTTAGGATCATTCAGGTTGGAAAAGACCTCCAAGACCGTTGAGTCCAACCTTTGCACTGTTACTCTGCAGCCACCAGCACCCATCTGTCAGAGTCCATCGTTTCCCCAGTAAGTTTTTGAGAAATACCAAGTAACCCCATTCTTGAAAGCTGAAAAGAGTGAGAGCTTTGGTCTGGAGTGGGAAACTGGAGACCAGCTCTCAATTAAAATGACAAAGCTCAAGGACCTTTTACTGCTTACATTTGTAGCATGCCTTGATGTTTGCATAGTCTGGTTCTTATTTTCTCCATATATAAACTGTCCTCTTGATGTGCTGTCCATATGACTTGTTTACAAGACCATAAACACCATAGGCTACCCCTCCAGATCTTGGGAGTGATGCTTGAGTCTGGATAGGGTATTGAGGAACTTTGCTGTCTTGGAGCCTCAAACTTTGAAGTCTACCTTGGTTTGGACATTAGAAGGCAGCAGTGTTCACGTTATGGCAGCAGCACTTTGCATCCCTGAGTAATACCCATCTCCCTGGAGCCTGCCAGCTCCTGTGCACTGATCACAGCCTTTGGAGAGCCAGCCAAGTCTCCTTCCTTGGAAAGCCACACAGATGTGAGAAGTAATAGCCCAGTGACTTGAGAGACGTTTGAACCCAGCTCTTTGATTAAAAGGATCCTGTCAGATGCTGCCTCCCCCTCCATTATCTGCAGCGCTCGCTTGGAAGCTCGAAACTCGCACGTCTTGCTCAGCCATTTTTTGTGTGTCCTTTTCCAGTTGGCACACTCAGGCTGAGAGAACCCAAGATGCTAAAGCAATATTTATACTCAAATGCATTTAATGAAAGGAGGCAATCTGCATGTGTGTGCTTTCTCAGAGGAGACTGGCGCTGTTCCCTTGTGTTTTCACGAGATAACTAGACTTTATTTCCCATGGCTGCAATATTATCTCTCATCTTCTCTGAAGGAAACAAGCATCACACCTCAGTATTTTGTTAGTCCAGGTGAAGAAAGCTTTGCCTGCAATTCCCTCCTTGGGTTTTGGGCTTGGTTTAGAGGCTCTGAACTTTATATTCTTACTGCTGCTTTGGGGAATATTTTTTTGTCTTGCACATGATAGTGATTAATGTTTGGCAGAAATGCCTGCTGACTGTTTCCATGCACCCTGGTGATTATATGTTATCTTTTCCTAATTCAAATAGTTTTCATTTAGTGTTGATTTTTTTTTTCTTGCCTTCAAAGTTTTTCTTCTCCAAAGCCTGTTTTAGATACTTCAGCTTTTAATGGCATCTCTGGTAACAAGCTGTTTCTGTGCAGAAACTCACACTCATCAAAAAGCACATGCAGAAGGAGCAGAGATGATGCTACTTGAGTCTCATTAAATGTGGCCTTGGTTTGACATCAATGTGTTCCAACAGAGATACCCAGCATTTGTTTCCTCAGGCTTGTACTCAAATCCCCAAAGCAACCTGTCAGCAAATGGTAAAAAAATAGTTACTGACTGTTTCTTAATTGATTCTTGTAGGACTCTGAGAGTTTTGAGCCTAAGAATTCAGAGACGGTGAAGAAGCCAAAGGCAACTGCTCCACAGATAAGCAAGAAACCCAAGAAGGAAACCAAAAAGAAACGATAGAGGTGTGACTGATGAGCCTCCAAAGACCAAATAACCACCTATAATCATGCTTCCTCAGAGACAACATCAAAGGCAACTAACTCTGTTAATGGTTTTCTGGCATTGCCATCTTTTACTTTTCAGGGGCAAGGGAGAAGAAACTTGCAAGAGTGGAAGGGTTGGGGTTCTGCCATAGATTTCTTACAAGCAAAGAAAACTTCACATATCCAGGACTTGATTTGACTTGTTTAATGTGTCAGTCACCATTGAGGTGACTTCTTCCAGATGTGTTGGGTAGAGAGGGCTGCTGTCCCAGCTCCTCCATGCTGGCTGGGATTTGTAGTATAATCCCTGTGGAAAGTGGAGCATGGGATTGCTACTTTGGATACCGGTTTGTGCTGTGTTTTTTGAAGGCAGAGGGATCAAATGGATCAAGAATACCACACTACACAGCTTTGTATTCATCTCTGTTGTCATCTAGTCTGAAATACATAGCTGCATTTTATGGCTTAATCATAATGTCTTTGTCATATTCTTTAATTCTTTAGGTAATAACTCACCAGATTCCAGACTACTGGAGATGAAAGCTTTCATTTCCCAGCGTCGCTGCCTCTTGTTCCCCACCCATGCACTCTTCTTTCTATTCCCACCTTTGAAAGCAGGTACATTTCAGGGAACTGAGGCTGTGGTGGGGATTGCAATGACTACAAGAATCAGGAAACAAAGGGACTCTGGAAGGTGCAGAATTTAATGCCTGTGCTAGTGGATTTGTTCTTGGAAACTTGGGAAGACCAGGCACTGCATGCTGGAGGAGAGCTGCTGAGGTGGGAGTCTGGGAATGATGCACTGGTGGTGTATCAGCCAGCAGTGCCTCGCTGTGCCTGGATAAACCCTCCTGCCAGCTGGCTGATCCCTGACCATGGGCCCTCTTTCAACACAGCTGGGGTTCATTGCACTTGCAAATTCCCTCCCAGCCTTGCCTGCCACAGTCTGCTCCATCTTCTCTGGCTGAATTCCTCCTGAGGGTAGATCCGTTCTCAGCCTGAGGAGGTGTGGTATTTTGAGATCCAAGGGGTGGCAGGCCGGCTGTGTACCACGACTGCATGGCAGGAGACACAGACTCTGTGTTCCTTCAGGCTCTCCAGGCCCAGGGACAATCCAGTGTTGGATTTAAATATGGCTAGACAGGACTGAGAGGAGATAGGTGGTGACGTAGCCACGGAGTCTCTGCAGGGCAGCTCGAGCTTCCTGATGCCAGCTCACATCTTGGTTTGTTTGATCGGGAGTGAGTCAATGGGAGGAGAACCTGCTCTCTGGGGCGCACCCAGGGTTCAGAGCAGCTTTGAAGGAAGGGTTCTCCCTGGCAGGGCTGCAAGTCTGTGATCCTCTTTGCATACACAGACTCCCATCCTCGAGTCACAGCTGCCTGGTGAGCCCAGGTGTGTGTCCTTTAGCAGGAGGTGAAACCATCAGTGCTGAGAACAGCCACGTCCTCTGCTCGCTCCTGCTTTTGGCAGGGGTGACAGATGGATCCCAGTACCAGTGTGACTCTGACTTCCCTGCTCCAGGCTCTCTGATGCTCTTAGCCAGAATGCTGACACCAACTTGCACTTCTTAAAATCCAGCTTGGAGTTCTGCTTTAAATTCTGCTTTTTTAAAAAAAAAATTTTTGAGCTACATGAAGGCAATAACAGAAGGACAGACCAAATCATAGGAGACAAAAGCACTCTAAAGTTGCTTTAAGTTCTCAGTACAAAGAAATAGTACAAAAAGTTCCCATGCAAATAACAAAGAACAGTGTTGTGCCATGAGTTTCCATGATGGACCTGTGTTCTGTCTCTGATCTGCAGCGCAAAGAAAAGCCCTGAGTAGGTACTGCAGATCACTGTTTCCATTTTAATACATGAGGATGGTTTCATGTAAGTTCCAGCTTTCTGCAGGTTACCTAAATCAGGTGGTTAATGCTTTAATGGAGTCACAGGACACACATTATCCAAAATACAGAGTCACTCCTGCAGCTCAGAACCAGTTAGCAGTGGGCACTGTGTGGCTGTTACCTGAAACAGCAGCTGCTACATCAATGTCCACATCCAGCTACTTGCAGGCTGGCTCACTCATTGCTCAGTAGAAATCATGGATATTGGGTTTGGTTTTGTTGGGGGGAGGAGGGATGAAGATAAATTTTTCAGTCTGTTCCTGACAGCTTTATACAGCTTTATTTGAATGCTCTTGTTTGCTGAACTTAGAGTATGTAGAGATTACCAATAACCCATGTATTTTAGTTTATCTTGAAATGTGTAATAAATGCCATCAGAATCTTTGTTTAAAAAGCAATCTGTGTTTAAAGTTGTGCTGCTTGTTCCCTCACATTCACTGTAAAAGCTGCCAGAGCTCCCAGACTATAGGAACACAGGGACATAAATAACCTATTCATTAAAATGATCTATTAAGGGAAATCCTTTCAGATCCTTTAATCTGTGAGAAATTGGTTAGTTAATACTGTCAGGCATGTGTGCATCTGTATCTGTGTTTGACTCAGAAGTAGCAAACTATCTCCCAGCACAGCCTCACCTTCCTGGAAGGAAGGAGGAAACCATCCAGTGACTAAATCAGTTTGCTCCCCACGGGAGGTTTTCAGCTCCAAGAGCCCCCTTCATGGTAGCCCTAATAAAGGCATCATTTGTTAATAATGCAAGCAGAGGATTAGATGGGGATTCAGTAGGCTGGTAAAGGGGATTTTCAGGAGCCCCTCTGTGTGCAGCTGGAGCTCAGGTTTGCATGGCTGGAGTGTGGGGCTGTCTGCTGGCTCTTCTTGGCTGCACTGAGACCAGTGTGGGAGCCAGGCTTTGGCAAGTGTTTGTTGGTTCTTGGTAGCCAAGCTCTGGCAAGTGTCTGCTGGTTCTCTCACCAGAAAACCAAAACAGAGAGGAGGACTAGTGTGGTGACTCCTTTAATTCCCAAGCACTTTTCTCCAGGCTGTTTTGTAATTAACATCCCAAAGGGAGCTGAAGACCTCATTAAGTCAATTTTATTGAAGGGGAGGTTTTCAAAGGTCTGTCTCCAGGTACCTGCCAGTAGGCAGCACCTCTGCAGCCACACCTTGCTCTGCCACCCAAAGCCAGGAGCTGGCTGAGGGCTGGATTTCCTCTGCCAGTGTGTGCCTCGGAGTTCCTGTCCCTCAGCAGGACATGCCTCAGCTCTGAAGAAACATGGCTGGGAGTTGGGAGTTCTTTCCCCTGGTTTTGATCACATTCAGGCAGCTCTGGCTCTCTGGCCAGGCTCATCTCGAGAGCTGTGGCTGTCCTGGAGCTGTCCCACACTCACAAAGTGTCCCTGTGCTCCCCCAGTGCCAGCAGCACAATCCCTTGAGACGGGCTAATAAGTAGCTCGTGACTGGAGTTCCAGTTCACATAGTTCAATTAAATCCCTGTTAATCTTGTTCAGACCTAATTTACTTTCATTCTCATACACACGCCTCTCTCTGCTTCAGAGGGATTCTGGTGAGGTTCCCTGCTGGCAGGACTGCAGAGCCTGGGGCCCTCAGCCCCACCAGGCACTGATGTTTGCAGAGCAGCCCCCCGGTCGAGTCAATAAGCTCAGATTATTTCCCAGCCTGTCATGAAGAATGAAAATGCTCCTTCAGTGCCTGGGTTTAGGGAGGGTCAGGCTATCTGGTAATGCTTGAGGAGACGAGAAGGAAGCTGTAGGAGGGGAGCACCTGCTCAGTATCTCTGTTTGCCAGGGCACTGCTCAACCATTCCCCTGTGTGTGTGTTGATTTTTGGACAGCTGGGAGCTGGGGTGCTGGACTTCTCTCCTGGGAGCATCTCTTCCACATTGATACTTCTTTCAGGCAGAAGTTGTGTTTTTCACAGCCTGTGTCCTGCAGGGATTGAGATGACTGTATTGATTTAGTTGTTTGTTTATTAATCTCATGAGGCATCAGAGACTGACTGCCGTGAGAAAATAGGATGATGAGTGGAGAGTGCTGGAGTACAGAGCATTGCTGTGTATTTGATGATGAGCTTGATTGCTGGCCTTGGCACTGGGAAGGGATTTGGCCCTCCTCTTCCTCATGCAGCCATGAGGGATGATTTGTTTGGGAAGCATTCCCTTTCTCCCTGGCCACAGACATGGGCTGTAATCAGTGTTTGCATTCCTCCCCAGTTGACAGTCACTGCAGGTCCAAGGTCCAGCTCTTCTCTGGCAGTTTGTGGCTTTTGAGCAGTGGTTTGTGGGGGTGTTTTCTGGCTTTTGGTACCCAGGCCACTGTGCAGTAGCTGCTCCAAATGTCTTGGGGCTGGCAATTGCAGGGCAATGAAATCGACTTCCTGCCTCTCCCTTGAATTCAGCTGATTTTCCCATTTCTTGATGATTCTTCCCAATTTGTGGCTTTCCTGTCTCCATAAATCACTCCCATGACCCCTCTTGTTACTTCCAGCCTGCAGACTCAGTTCCACTGCATTGTTCTGTCCTTGCAGACACATTTTACCTGCCAGTGGCAGTGGGCATTGCCTGCTGTTATCGAGGACTGATATGAAGAAGGAACAGGTGCAGCAGCACCCAGGATGAAGAAGGGTGTTCCTTTGTAATCTTTGGTGATGACTTTTTCAGCCAGCAGATGTAACAGCCAGGGAAGGAATTTTCCCTGCCTTGGGAGCCCTGGGTACACCCAGGCAGCTGTGCCAAGCACATCATCCCCCTAAGCCATGAGGAGCCAAACCCATCACACACCACACTTGTGAGCTCGTGATAAGTGAGTGCTGTGGTGCTGCATGTGCTCAGATCCTGCTCCTCACCAGCACACACAGGATTTGTCTTGTGCAATCCCAAACCTCTCACAGCTCTCACTTCCCTCCTCACAGCTTCCCTGCTTTCATTTACTGCCTGGAGGCCCCGGTGTGGCCTTAATGCCCCCTGCACCCTGCTTGCCACCCCTGGGAAACCACAGTGCAGGTGAGGACTCAGCAATGCAGAGCAGAGGTGGGAGCACACAGGCTGATGGGCTCCTCCATGGTTTCATTCCAGCCTTTCTGGCTGGTGGATACAGGGTAAACCTGCTTTGGGTCACATCTGCTCTGCTTTTTAAAAACATTTGCTACCTGGTTAATGTTTCTTGTTGTACAAGAGGAGCTCAGCTTCAGGGTTGAAGGGCTCTCACTTCTCCCTGTCTCCAGCTCCAGGCACGGAGCTGTGTCCTTAGCACTGTGCTCTTGCACAGCATTCCTTTTTTGTGAAACCTGCACCCTGGACATCTCCATATTTCTTGCCAGAGGCTGTCCCAGCCTCTGAGCTGCCACTGCTGTGTCAAGTTCAGCCAGTCCCAGCTCATGGACTGGGGCCATAGAAGGCTCAGCAATGGCCTGAGACATCTCATATCTTGCCCAAGCTACAACCCAAGTCTCCCTGGCTCCAAGGCTTGTTCCTGCTGCCTTTCCTTTGGCTGCTACTTCTGCAAAAGCCATCCAAGCTTATAAATTCACCTTGCCATGAGCCAAAGGCCAGAGTACGACAGGCACCGTCAAGTTCTCACAGGCAAAGCTGCTCCCGTGGCTCCAAGAATCAGCTCCAGACCTTTCCTGCTGTTATTTGGGCCTCAGCTCTGGCTGCACAGACAGGAGCCATGCTGGAGCTGTGCTGCTGGTGTGGCTCTTGGGGGTCACATCCCTCTGGCTCCCCTAGGACAGCCCTTGTCCATCACTGGGTGGCCCCACGCTGTAGCCAAAGGGCCGGACTGCAGCTGCTGGGGTCTGGGCAGGAGAGGCTCCTCATGGCTGTGGTTCCCATGGAGCAACCACCTGGGATGCTGTGGTGGCTCCTCTGGTGAAGCAGATATCCTCCAGTGTCAGGCCTGGGCAGGAGGAGCAGATTTTGAGAAAAGCTGCAAGCAGTTCTCATCCCTACCTCCCCCCTCACTTGTTTTAAACTGAGCTTGGATCCAAACATCATATGGTTTCAGTTTTTCGGATTCAGACTTTGGCCTCCTAAGCCCATCCCTCGCTCAAAGGACCAAGACAGGATGATTAAGAGGAAACACCCTCGTGCCTGCTCTAGCTCTGTTTGCTCAGGCTGCAGGCAGGCCAGCAAGCAGCTGGATGCTGGCAGGGAGGGAACGTCACAGCCCTGGGGCAGGGTCTCCTGGATGTGGCTACAGAGCTCTGCACCAGCCAGCCACCCTCTACTGCTCTGCTAGCAAACCAAGCCAGAAGCAGGGCTATAAATCTCATCTGGATGAGCTTCCCTGAGTTTTTATGAATTGCTCTTTTCTATGGATACTAAGACTGGCCAAAAAGCAGAATTTCCATGCTGGGAGATGCCAACATCTTGTGTGTGGCTTTCATGCTGAGCTGAGGCAAGAAGCAAAACGTGTCGGATTTTTGCCCACATGAGCTATTCTGAGACACTTAATTCAGATTGTATCAAAGCATATTTTATCAGTCAGAGACCTGACAGGAAATGCTGTGCCTTTATTGACCATGCAGATAATTTCAGCCCACAGCTGTTGAACTCAGTGCCTCCTTATTAAATATTTGCATGTCACCGAGTCAGTGGTTTCCCCCTCCCGCAGCCCTTTCCCCCAGGGAATTTTGCAATGACACTCCCTGGCTGGGGCTAAGGACCCCTTTTGCACAGCAGATTGTCACCACACTGAGGGACACAACAGATCCTTAGCCCACCTGGTAATTCCTTCTCAGCTGCCCCTTTTTATCCTATAACCTGTAACTGCTGGCAGTTGCTGCTCGGCTCCTGCAGCCCTGATGCTCAGTGTGGGAGAGAATGGCCAGAATGAGCATTTCTAGCATGAAATATTGCCAAATGGCTCGTGCTGCAGGGTTATTCTGGTCAATCCCCCTTAGTAAATCAGCTCCTGAGCTTGAAACTGCAGCTTCCCTAACGGGGCTGATGGTGCTGATCATTTCATCATTTCCCATCTCACACTCACTATTTGCAGGGCTGTAAAGCTCAATGATCGTAAAATCTCAGGGCAAGAGCCGTGGCTGCCTCTCTCTCTGTCCAGCATCTCAAACACAACCATTATATTATTAATAGTAATAATTCCTGCAACTATATTTGGAATTTGCAGTGAACAAAGTGCAGCCTCAGGAACAGAATCCAATAGACAAAACTTATTCACGCGTGCCAAGGGGATGCTTAAAAATAAAGCTGGCTGGAGATGAATAGATGTTTTGTTGTAAATCCACGGTTACTTTGGGGAGGTCAGGGCTTGGATCAAATACTGGACCCAACAAGCACCCTCTTCCCTCACAGGAGGATTTCAGGAGCCCTGTGGAGCAGTTTGATCTGCACACCTGGAGGGGAAAGGAGCCACGTACTTACTTACTTACTCATGAGCATGACAGCATCTGCCCACAGTAACTCTCATTCTTCTTGTTCCTGATGAAACTTGTGTAAAGGTCAGCAAGAAAGCACAGAAATACCTGAGCATGTCTTCATTTCTTTCTGAAGTATCATTTCAAGGCAACCTGTAATAACTGAGCCACGGGAAATACTCAGTGCTACTTTTGTTCAAATTGAAAGTACTTGGTTTTCAGTTTCTGTAACCCTCTTCCTCTCTCTGGGGTGGGTTTTATCAGCACTATTTAAAAGTGAAGAATCATATCAAGAAAATAAGTTTCAGATGACAGACTGAAATCCCTGTTTGGGTGAAAAAAGCAGCAATTTGCATTAGACTGCTTGAAGATAAATATTTGGAGTGAGGCAGGAGGCAAAGGGAGGTGGGTGGTCAGGGGCTGTCTGTCAGGCTCTGGACCTAATGGCTGAGCCAAGAGCTTCCTGAGGTCTTAAATCGCAGTACCACCAGCACTGCATGTTTAATGTCAGCCCTGTGAGGGCACATTCCAGCATCTGAGCCCAAAAGATAAGAGTCTGGGTTTAGAGAGTGTCTGTTTGTAATTTTAGATTTGCACATTGGCATCATCTTAGAAGAAGAAGAAGAAGAAGAGGCTGTGCCGCGGACTTGGTCTGGCGTGTTGAAAGGCGCAGTGCTGTGGGTGTTGCCTTCCAGCGATGGGCCGGCACCGCCAGAGATGGAAACTCCGATTGGGAGGACAGCCTGGAGAAAAGAAGTTGATTGCAAAAGAGAAAAACAAAATACAAATATTTATAAGTCATAATTGCATCTTAGATTTGGGTCTGGATCCAGTAGAGGCTGAGTCATCCTCACCAGCTCACCCAGGGCTGGAGCCAGGTCCCCGCTCGCCCGGGGTGTTCTCCCCTCCGGCAGCGCTCCAGGCCTGCGGAGTGGGCGCTCCCGGGATAGGAGGGGACAGGGGAGTGTCCCTGTGTCCCTGTGTCCCTGTGCAGCACAGCAGGCACAAGGCGTGGGGCTCCCCAGGCATTGGTGTGACCCCTCTTTCCCCTTCGGAACCTCCGTATGGGTGAGCAGAGCAGCACCCGGGACTGCCCCGCGCCGCAGGGTTAATTCCTGCGTCCCACATCGGGTGAAGAATCCTTCCCCTCACATCCCCCCACATCCTCAGCTGAATAGCAGAGGGGGTGGGATAAGAATTGACACCCCCCAGCCTCGGCACACACCGGGCTGTGGGTGATGCTCCGGCACGGAGCAGGCAGGGCTGGCCCCCAGACCACCCACGCCACGGGTGAACGGGGAGCCCGGCCGGCCTCGCCCAGCCCTGGGAGGGAATCCAGAAGGGAAAGCGTCTCCTGCCCGGCTGGAGGGACCTTATCAGCGTCGGCTCCTCCCAGGGAAGGGCCCCTCACATTGTGCTGGCCACGGGTGATGGATCGGCGCGTGCATGACTCCTTGTTCCTGGTGACTCATGGATTCGCCGGCCTTCGCCAGTGTCATGGGAAATATTTTCTTCATAACTCAAAAGGCGAGGGGGAGTGGGAAACAGAAAGAAAAACTCCACCACATAGTTCTTTAAGACTTGTTAACTTCTCAAATCGTTTCTGAAGTGTCAGATCTTGCTCAGAGTAAGGAGGGTTTCCGGAAAACCCCCGCGGAGCGGCTGCAGGGTTGGTCGGAGGGGTGGGCAGGGATGGCAGAGGTGGTGCCGGCTGTGGGAATACACCAGTGGGTCACTGGAGCTGGCCGGCAGCCGAGCGTGCCGCACAAAAGAGCTAAATGGGGGTTTAAGGAGAGGACCGCCTCACCCCCTTTCTTCCTGGAGGATAATGTGACAGGGAACACTCCGGTGGATCGCCAGTGGGGGAGGTGGGAGGGCTGCCAGCGCCGCTGAGCTGGTCGGGCAGCCCCGACGGGCTGGGCGCAGGCATCGGGGCACCCGGCTGAGCCCCGAGCCCTGCGTGCACCCCAGCACTGCTCCGTGCCAGGGCAGAGCTGGGCATTTCCCACCTCCGGCTGCTGCTGCTGAAAGGGGACAGTGCCGAGGAGCAAGGGGCGGGAGGGGTGGGACTGTTCCGTGTGCCCACCTGCCTGAGTGGAACTCAGGGTCACACACACCTGCGGGGGCGATGCTGCCAGCTGGGGACTGAGCCCCCCAGAACAGCCGCAGCTCCGCTCTGCCTTGTTTGGAGGCCGGCACGGGCTGCAGGGGCGACCGGGGGTGGGGAGCGTTAACCCAAAACCGGGATTGATGCCCCAGCGGAGCGCAGACACCGCTGCGTGCCTGTGCTGCCTCCGAAGGGCCCCACAAAGTTCCCCGCGTTCCCAGGGAGGCCCAGGACGTGGTTTATCTTCGCCTGCTTTGCCATCTGAAGTTTTGCCTCCTTCTGACTTCAGAGAAGGGGGAACGTGGGTTGCAGCCCTCTGGGAAGGCGAGGTGTTCCTCCTGGGGATGGGGAGGCACAGAACCTGACAAAACAGCATTTCCCCTGCAATTCGCCGTGCGTTAGAGCTGTTGAATAAAGCGAACCGCAACCCAGCCCGGTTTAGCCTCCTGAAAATCACTTTTTTGTTACCAGCTCCGGCTTCCAGGTAACACACGGAGACAGCCCGCCGGGGCGAGCAGCGCTGGGCTCGGGTGGGAGCACTCCCAGCCCCTCACCCGTGGGGTGACGCGCCCCGAGGACC
>VZRX01003045.1:6357-16854 GCA_013398075.1 Notiomystis cincta
TGTTTTGAGTGCTGATACATTTCTTGCATACTAAGTACAGTGGAAGGAGATTTCTTACAAAAAGAATACAGCTTTTCACTTTGATTATCCCACAAAAAAAGCTTAAAATGGTATTTTTATTTTGGTGTATGCAGCATTACAACATAATCTCTGTGCAGATACCATGCGAAATCCTAATACTCTACATATAAGGAGACAGTTATTTTCATTATTTATAATTCTATAAAGTTCTTTTCAATCCTGAAGGCACTTTTCCAAAAGGAAATACATATCAAAGATCCATAAACTCTTACATATTAATACAACTATTAGTCCTCCTACATATTTAGACAACTATTAGTATTTTCAGCAATGCTATTCATCTGTCAGGAGTGCTGTTGAGGACTAAAGTTATGTAAGTTTTTGTAGGATCAAAGCCCCGATGAGAAACAACATTATCAACTCCAGTCACACTTTACTCACTTGAGTGTCTAAAGCACCATGAATAGAGAAGCTGCCCAACATTTCAACTTTAAGCATTGCTTTCAGTTGTAAAAGTCCTTCAAGGGAATTTGGGAAGATACGTCCATAACTGATGCTCGTCCTATTGAAAGCTACAGAAAATGTCAGAAAAACCAGTTTTGCAATTTCAGAAAAATATCCCCAGCAACTTGTATGGAAACAAGGTTATTTTTCACATACAATGCTAGAAGTTCTGGAAACACTTATTTGAGAAACTTACTCTGCCTTGTGGTTTAAAACCTCAAAAACACACAAAATAACAAAGATGTGTCTTTCATTGCACCTATGAGAATCTATTTAAATCTGGACAGGTTTTTAACTTGGAGGAAAAAAATAATTTATATATAACCAAAGGCTTTCAAATTCTTGAGAATTCTGTGAACATGCACAATTTATAAATTTATAAGGCTGACCAATGTGTACACAGGCCATTCCCAAAGAAGAATTAAGTAAATCTCATTCAGAGATTTACTCTTAAGTCTCCTACACTCTATTTCCCAGATGGGAAAGACACTAGTCCCAGGGGCTAGACACTAAAATGAAGGGAAAAGCACTTTCTAGTGACTTTATTGGGTCTCTCTGACATGGAATAGTACCCTGAATCTTCAAATGGAGAGGTGGAGTCATTCACAAAAATTAAGCAGGCTAGAAGTCTGGAAAAAATGGACATGTAAGACACAGTATGGAGGGAAAAGGACATCTCTGTGTCCCGTGTGCACAGAGACTGGGAGATGAGGTTTGGTACCAAGGAGCCCGGGACTGATTTAGCATAAGTTTGGCAATGGAGTGTGGAAGCACTGACTCAGTAAAAGAAGTAACAGAAGCCTACTACTGGAGGAGGTGGTAGGGGGAAAATCAGCAAGATCTGAAAGGGAGCTGAGGGTACACAAATTTAGTGATGGACTGCATAAAGAGGGAAAAATGGAAATGGTTAGAAAAAGAAACCAAAACAAGTGATAAGTGATGGTTAAAAGAAAATCCAGGTCAATAAAGGTCTCTAGCAGCACCAGCTACATATTTGCAATTATTGAAGATTATCTATACACTAATATGTACATGAAATCCAAGGAGATTGGTTAAGAACACGGACAGATGGCAAAAAAGAACCGGCTGGGAAGCAGTGGGTTTTTACAGCCTGCAAATATAGACTTTGCACTTATGTAAAATGATTTAGCCTTTGATTCAGGAGTCATACAGGAGAAAATAACACATGATCACAAAATTATTCAGAGCCCAGGAAGATCTGGAGATAAGTCAGAATTGTTTAACACCCCCACCCCCCCACATTTATCCATAAAAACACAGCATCTTGCCAGAGGAGATAAAGTGAATGAGGCAAGAGTTCCAAGGATATTAAGTGACACAATGAACACAAAGATGTCAAAGGTGTACACAGAGAATTGCATTCTCTGCCTTTTTCACCAGAGGAGAACCACTTCTCTGAAGCCTTAAGCAAATACGTCATGCAGTCAGTCTATGGGTTTTGTATTTCCTCAGTCCCCAACTTGACCCTCCAGGTTTTCAAATGCAGAAGTTAAAGGTGCAAAGAGTAATGTAAGAACTAAATGTGAAAAGAATAATATTACTATTAATATTGAATCCAATTATAGTGAAATAATTTAAGAGGCAAAGTACTGTAAAAAAATGCCTCTTTATTATTAAGGATTCATGATTAGGCAATATTGTAAAGTGAGGAAAAAACTCATGAGCTGTAATTTTCAAACACACCTCCAAGATTAGTGTTTCTGAATGTAACTATTCTGTTATGCTCACTGAAGTATAAAAGATCACTAATTTTAAAAAGTTTAATAAATGTTTAACAAAAAAACACACATAGAGCAATACAAAGAAGGAAGATGAATTTAAAAAAAAATCTGAATGCTTAGTTTTACAGTCATAATTATTTTTTTCTCTTTGTGCATCATTTTTAGTATGGATTTGCTTAGGGCAGAAATTACTTAAAATATAGTAAAATTTTACACTGAGGTCTAAGGAGAAAGGAATGCAAATATAAATCACTTATCAAAATCAAAGATTCATAAAAGGAAATCTGTGAGGCAAAAAGAAAGCACTGCTTCTGCTTATTAGTGTCTATGTCACAACATTAACTTGTAGATCTAAAACAAAGAAAATACCAACTGAAGCAGGCAGTACAACAGGAAATTTATGAGATGGTTTGTAATTTCAAATGGGCAGTTAAAATTCAAATGCAGTGACACTGGCTTGTCATCAGACCTTTGAATTTGCAGGAACTATTCATATGACATAAGAGCACATAAGACTTAGTATAAAACACATCATATTCCAAAAACTGATCTCTTAACAAATTTCCAATCCAGTTTTACTGGGGAAACATGCTTTTTGTCATCACTGTCCATCTATATGTTTGTACTGCAAGATATGATGATCAAAATAAAGCAAACCCCAAAGCTCAGGTAATAAATACAATATAAAGCAAATATTAACAAATATGCTGATATGCCCATGACAGTTATCTGGAAAACCATAAACACGTTCATCTGTTAAAGAGCAGGAAACAGAATTTATCACGTGGAGCACTTCTGCATATATTAAAAACAAAACAAAATTAAACAACATTTAAGAGAGGAAAAAACCATCTGTAAATGGTAATGATAGAACTTCCTGAGAAGAATTCCCCTCAGTTATAAAGTCTCTGTAACATACATGGACCTTGTAAGAAAAGTGCCCTTGAAACTTGTCCCCCTTAATTATTTTACATTTTGAGTAATAAAGATGCAAGGAAAAAAAAATCTACCTTTTCAATGACACATTTCACCCACTCTGGAATGGCTTCTAAGCTGACATGCCAAACACTGCAAGAATTCTGAGCAGCAGCTGAAGGCTGTGATACCTGTTAATAAAACAATTGTATTGATACTCAAAATTTAAGCTTTTATTTCTTTGAATATAGCTAGAAGTCAGCTCCCCCAAATTAGTAAACATTAACAAATGATAAACCTCAAATACTACGTACTCCTTTAAGCTAAAAATCAGGTATATACTGTCAATAATTCTCTATTTCTAAATCTAAGAAGATTGGAAAAACTCCGCTGTGGAAATGTAGGCGTCTGGAGGTGGTTTTGTTTTTGTTTAAAAGAACAGAAAGTATTGCAGTTGCAGGCCTTCCAGAAATATTTAGGAATTAGTTTTAGAATCACTGTCAGCTGGTACAGCTTTTTAGTAAAGACAGAAAAATATAAATTATAGTTTACATGAAGACTGTGATCAGCAATGCAGAAATGCAAGAAGTTTCAAGTTAATTTTCTACTGCTTTTTAGAATAACTAACAGAATAACCAGGTAATCTTAGCAACTTTAGAGTTTCTACTGCAATAATGTGGTCAACTGAAGAGAAAAACATCTAAAAACCCACAGCATTTCACTAACTGGTACTAAAATAAAAGCTATTACCTGACTAAAGTAGAGTTATAGGGATGGCTAAAATTACAATGAAACTCTGGTGAGAAAGTCCTAAAATCAGTTGTTAAAATTTATGAATATGGAAAGTTGTGGACGTCTATGTTATTAAAATCAATGGAACAAAAATTTAATTCTGCTGAAAATTAAAAGTGGGGCGATAGAAAGAAAATAGAAGCTTTCAAAAATTCTCCAAGTATTGACAGAAGACAGATCAATTTATCGTGTCTATGCTGGTTTTTTGTCCTACCTGTGAAGACCACCTGCATTTCAATATGGATATGATTATTAGTGTTTATACTGTGTTTGTAACACCAACATTTGTTTTAAAATTTGTTCTACATTTTTTTCATACATATTTCAGCTATGTCTTTGTGGGAAGGTCTAAAATTCATCAGTGAAAACATGCTGAAAACATTACTCTTCTCATCATAGCACTGTCTTTGCCTCCCAACCTCGTCAGATACAGTGTTAAATTACCCTTTTTTATCTACATAACTGGAGAAGAAGCTACTTCAGTCATGTGAGCAATGATGGTGGATCTCCACTCACAACTCTAAGCTCCACCATGGGGAGCTTGGACAAAGATACCTTTTTTTCACTACATTTTTTCCACAAAAAGAACTGGAATTTCCACATTGCCCGCTAAAAATCACACCAAACTACACACAAAAAGAGCCATCAAACATAAAGTGTGAAAATTATTCCAGAACTTGAAGCTCTGTAAGCAGAGTGATTAAAACGGGGTTTATTGATAATATTATCATGATCCTAAAAAGTAACTTTTTTTCAACATCTATTGGCAATACCACTCTCCAGTACAAAAAACAATGTTGTTGCATTACTGATGTATTAATAAAAAATCATCACTTTTTCTTCTATTTGCTTTTTAACTTTGATTCAAGAGGCTGTAAGCCTTTTTGACACATTTGGAAAGACCTTAGCTCTTTATTATTACTAGATGCCATTATAAAACACTAGGAAATACTCTGCCATGGTTTTATTCTGTGTAATTATCCTTCTGTTTATTTTATTCACGACAATATAAATTACTGAGCACAGCATAACCCTGCTCAGGGCAGACTAATTTTCTGAACTATTTTTGTGCACAGACTATGGCCCATTCTAAAAAAAATGAAGAGCAAAATTTTCTGATGTAGGGATATTTTACACACAGTTAACTACCACAGTGGAGATTAGAATAAGTTGTTATAATACACCTTAGACACAAAGAGTTGTCCATTAAGAGATATTAGAACAAAAGAATGACTGCTTTAAAACCATTAAAACCAAGCCTCATTTTTATATTAGAAATGGTAATGCTCTACACAGGCTAGTAGTCAAGTGTCCATGAACACCAGCCTGCACGCTGCAGAACATGAAGGTGATCACTGCCTACTTGGCTTCAGTGCAGTACTCTCTACAAAACTGTCTCTACTTTACAACTTACCTCCACAAGAGATCAGTTACAAAGTCAGGCTAAATCTAATACTTCTCCTTCATTTAAAATAAATGGCACCGAAGAACTTACAAACTCATTCAGAAGAAGCTATACTTACTTTGGACGGTTTTCTTCCACTACATTTTGCAAGAAAACCAGAATTTGCTATATATTTCCTACATCTCCAGCAACACAGAACACCAGCCTCCTGATTGTTCATTGTCAACTTGTGATTTTGCAGCTCTGTATGTTGACCTGTAAAGACCAGAAAACACATAATTTGGTCACCTGTTGAAACACCACTCTTCACTTGAGACTCTGAAGTCCATATTCTCACCACTGTAGAGGAGATTAATACTTTACTTAAAAACATTCTCTGATATTGCATGCCACCTAGATGTTTTAAATAGTAGAGCAAAACAGCTGGTTTTATTTCCAGGTTGCATAAAGAACTAGGAAACAACAACAACACAATTGAAACCAAAATAAAATAAAACAAGACTGACCAGTCAACCAAACAAAAAACTTGTCCAATATTTGGACAAAAGAGAACTCCAGTTTTTCTGGAATACATCCATAGGAATAAGTCATTGCTATCCTAAGCAATAAAATAAACATACACACATATAATACCACAAAATATTAATGCATGCCAACATAAAACTGTAGATGACAAAGACTCTTTTCTCAACATGCCCCTGGAGACTTGCTCCCTTAAATTATTCTGTGTGGAAGGTTGAGCACTACTGGTGCAAACATTTTTCATGGACCTGTATTAACCTCCTTGTGAAACAGGATCTAAATTAAGACAACCAGAAGGACAAGACAAATATTCTATTTTTGTGTCTTGCTGTGTCCTGATTGTCTCTCTGTCTTCTCTAGCTTGTTCCAAAGTCTTCCCTTTTTCTCATGTTTTCTCCAAAGATCCACCAACTCTTCTTTTGATGTATTTATGTTTTTATCCCCCTTGTGCTAGTTACATGAAAAAAAAAAAGAAAATCTTTTTCATATACATGGCAACTCAAGCCCTAGAGTTAGGCCTACTTAGAGTGCTTAAGTGCACAGCACTCACTGTTGGGGATGCTGGAATATAAAACTAAAAATAAGTGTCAAAAGTTTCAGAGTTCAAAAATCTGATTTTGCAACTATTTTAACATTTAATTTCTTTTGTTTCCATGTACTAAAGAAACTCCTTATTTTCTGATTTAATCAAAGGCAATGAAACACATAGAGAGGCTACTTATTATCTTTTATTTACATTTATGTCTTCGTTCATTGCATTTTTTACTTTTGCTACAAAAGTAAAGCTCTGAAATATAGTTTGACAAGGACAAACAGAAATGTACATACACCAGACTTTGAACTCAAGTATATGTGCATTTTTTGACAATTAAATCCACCGCCAGTTTAAAAAGTGAAATTAAGGCAAACATTAAGTATTTTCTTGCAATACCACAATTTAAATGTATTTTTGTTAAGGGTCCATCAATGTATCTTAAGATAGCCGAACAAAAGATCATGGAAAACACATGTACATAAAAGCTAAGAACTTGTACTAGTAACCTGTCTTGTTCCTGACAAAGATAGTATTATTCAAATGCTCTGACTTAAGCAGAACCTCAGTTTTTACTTAACTTAAACTTAGTTTTTACTAACCCACATATGTCAGTACTGCTGCTTTCTGTATCAGACACATTTCAAAAGTGGAATGTATAAAATAATGAACCTGTCTATTAATGATTTTTTCAAAAGTAAATTAATTCTCCGTTAATTTTTAGAAGCACTTTGTATCACTTTGCTGTTGTAACATTAGGCATCACAGGGTACTGAGAGAGAATGATTATCGGCTATGAA
Organism: Notiomystis cincta; assembly: GCA_013398075.1. Taxonomy (NCBI): domain Eukaryota; kingdom Metazoa; phylum Chordata; class Aves; order Passeriformes; family Notiomystidae; genus Notiomystis; species Notiomystis cincta. The sequence continues at coordinate 13,591 of VZRX01003045.1, forward strand.
TTTCTTTACATCAAACACTTTAAAGCTGTTCTAATTAATTTAATCTTCACAAATTCATAATACATTTCTAGAATGAATTTCATTTTACAACAGTTCAGTGAGAGCCTCAAATCTAAGACCAACCAGGATGGACTGAAAGACATTTTGCACGAGGCTAGCTCAGACATTCTTTTTAGGTACAGCCATATCCTCATCCACACAAATACATTCTTGAAATGAAGTGAGATATACCTTGCATCACTTTTTATGCTTTATTTTTTAATCCAAGTCTTTATATACATTCAATTTCCCTTAGAGAAAAGGATGTTTTGCTATCTGTTGAACAGCTGCTTCATTTGAAACTGATGACTGGAGTAGGGCAAAAACCACTTGGTGATAGACCTCTCAACAATCAGATAAAAGACTGATGAATAAATACACTTGCTATATTTAAAAGACAAGGTTCAAGTCATGCAAACAAAGGGTCTCTAAGGATCACTGGCATTTGAGGTAACGTAAACATCCTCTTCAACTATATAATATCTTCCAAGCTTTACTGAAAAATAAAATGTCTTTTATTTATTTATTTATGTAGTTTAGTTTTGAACCTTTGGAAGGTTCTTCTTAGTTCAGCATATAACTTTTGTTTAAAATGACACTTACATAAGAGAAATGAGTGCACAGTATATGTGCAATAACATATCTAGCATGGGTTGTATTGTGTGTAACCAAGAGTGCTCATAGTGAACTATATGGAAAAAATCCAACTCAAGTGGATACTTTTTTTAACATTATGGTACAGCAGGCCGAAGTGTTCTTCTGGCCTGGGAGTATTTAAAAAGTAAAATTCCTGTAGGTCTAGTAAAAATCTGCATGTGTGTGTCTTTTGCAGTTCTTACACAGGATGGAAGAAACTCCACAGATGTATGTTAATACATTGCAGAGGTTTCTACACACATCATGTTCCTCATTTATTCACATCAGCATTCACTTATATTTTGTTTGGCACATAAGTTCAAATAAATGCATACGAACACACAATTTTGAAGGGTTTTTTTGGGTTTTGTTGGTTTTTTTTTTGTTAAATGCAGTTTAACCATAGTGTTTTGGATGTATTTTCCTAAGTTTTATTTGTCTTGGTTTGCATGTAAAACTATTATAAGGCATCTTGTTCTCCTTCAGAAAAAAAGTGCCTACATAAAGATATAACTTTTCCATTTGGAACTCCAAAAATAATGTCAGGCCCTGGGTGGGCCTTTTCATCTTATTAGTGGGTCATGTGTGTTGTGGCTGTACTGCTTTGAGGTCAGCTGCTTAGTGTGAGCTCATGTTTGCCCCCAAAATAGCATGCAGACCTATCAGAGTGTTAAAAAGCCTATATTCTTCCAAGGCTTTTGTCTGATGACCTTCAAATTCTTTTCTATTATTTAGACCCAGTAAAACCAGCAGCAAAGTCCTAAGACTTCCTTTCCAAGACAGTCTCAGCTCCCTCTCTTGAAAAGCATTGGTCTAACCTTCTCTTAGAGACCTTGGATGAAGATTTTACAGCCTTACCAAACTATTTCATTGCCTCCTTATATTTTATTATTAATTTTCCCCCTAATACTTAAATGGAATTTTCTTGAAATTTCCCTTATTTGCTGTGAATACAAAGAACAATATTGCTCCTTCTGTGCAAGAGCATTTTACAACTTTAAACACTTACTAGATATTAGGTCCCCTTCAATTTTGTCTTTGAACTAAATAAATCTTTTTTTCCTCAGAGATAATGCTTTCTTGATCTCCAACTGCCACTGCTATTTTGTGAACTCTTTCAAATGGGTCAGCTATTCTTGCTGAATGCAAAGTTCTGGATGTAGAACTCACTGAAGTTTTACCAGCTGAGGAGACTAGACAGATTACATAAATTTTCAAGGGAAAAAAAAAACAAAAAAAAGAATGCCTGTTTATATCTAAATTTCTTACAAAATCCGAATTGTATAATGTGTTATGTTTTGGTGATTATGTCTTCAAAAAGATTGCTTAAATACATGAATTACAACTCAAATTAAAAATTATCGAATGTTCACAGTGAAGAACAAAACACAATCTCCAAAATTTCTGTTGAAATCTGGGATTTCATTTAACTCACCTTTCATTCACAAATACATGAAAATGAGAGAAAAAGTATAGCAGCATAAGCGGTTATCAAAGTCTTTTCTTCAAAAATTACCTGTGACTCCTTTATAATATTGCAGCCATTAAAATTACAATAATAATTAGGTTGCAGGAATAAACCAGGGCACTGAAACTTCAGCACTAGTTACTGAGACTCTTGAAAAAATATTAGAGGAGTGTCAGCTTTGTAGGACAATAGAGAAAAGGTAGATGAGCTGTCCTAGCCAACAAGAGTCCATGCCCCAAGTTCCTGCTCCCAGAAAAGGAGAAACTGATACTTTACAAGACAGAGAAACAATCATGGAAGACATTAAGGTACACTTAAAAACTTGCTGCTAGTTTCTGATCTCCAAAGTATTTCTGCTTTACAGAAATGCTTTGAAGAACCTACTTCGACAGTGTCCCTCAATAAAATAGCAGTTAACATTGCGAGACAGAAAAGAAAATTTAAAGAATTGTCTCCAGGCCGTCAGAGAAGGAGAAAAATACATCTGCTCCTGTGCATTTCCTTCTCGTCCATAAACTCTTCCGCTAGTTCAGCCATTCAGCTGACGTGACCAGCTTCCGTATCATGGATGTTAAAGATAATGCTGACTAATTGATGTCAGAGGGCCGCCAGGGTCTGATGCTCTTTCTTCTGTAGCAACACTAACCCGTGTAATTACAAGGAAGTTAACGAAAAAAAAAGAAGTTATTTGCAACATATTTCTTTACTTGCTAAACCCACTACTGCATGCCGCTTAAGTCAACAGGTCTTCCAGGCACAGCTAGAGTATGGAGTGCATAATAGCTCTGACAGGGAATAAACTTGGTGGGTCACTGGAAGACCACGGATCGGCGTGCAATATCGTTTTTCCAAGATAACCCAAGATCAGAGCTGCCTGTTTCGTGCTCTTACTCATACAAGCATTAGCTGTTCCGCAAAGTAAAGGCCGNGGGCGGGGAAGGGGTTGCGCAGCAGCAGCCGCTCCCGCGAACGGGAAGAGACGGGAGACAAACGGCGGCGGAAAGCGCTCCGCCAGCGCGGCCCCTGCCCTCGGGAGGCACAGGGCGGCAGCCCCGGCCGCCCAGGCGGCTGCTGCGTCCCGCGGGGGACTCTCGGCGGCGGCGGGGCCAGCCCAGCTGTGG